>JAJPUD010004942.1:13299-71658 GCA_023553655.1 Myrmecobius fasciatus | reverse complement strand
ACACTGTGCATACCCTTTGACCCAGCAGTGTTTCTACTGGGCCTATATCCCAAAGAGATCTTAGAGGAGGGAAAGGGACCCACATGTGCAAGAATGTTTGTGGCAGCCCTTTTTGTAGTGGCTAGAAACTGGAAACTGAATGGATGCCCATCAATTGGAGAGTGGCTGACTAAATTATGGTATATGAATGTTATGGAATGTTATTGCTCTGTAAGAAACGACCAGCAGGACGATTTTAGAGAGGCCTGGAGGGACTTGCGTGAACTGATGCTGAGTGAAACGAGCAGAACCAGGAGATCATCATACACAGCAACAACAGTATTATATGATGATCAATTTTGATGGACATGGCTCTCTGCAACAGAGAATTGTCTCAAACCAGTTCCAATTGTTCACTGAAGAAAACCATATACACCCAGAGAGAGGGATATGAAATATGGACCACAACGTAACATTTTCATGATCTCTATTGACATTTGCTTGCATTGTGTTGCCTTTCTCTGATTCTTTTTTTTTTTCTTGTAGATAGGATTTTTCTTGCATAACTTCTCAAGCATTTCAACATTATTAACATGTAGTGGACTTCCTGCCATCTAGGGGAGGGGAGGGGACTGGGGGTAAAATTTGTAATGGAAAGCTTTGTAATGATCAATGCTGGGGAACTACCCATACATATGTTATACAAATAAAAAAAAGCTTTAATAAAAAAAATTAAATAAATAAATAAATAAAATAAAATAAAATAAAAAAGAAGGCCATATACACCCAGAGAGAGGCCTGTGGGAACTGAGTGTGGACCACAACACAGCATTTTAACGCTTTCTGTGAAGATTTACTCGCATTTTGTTTTCCTTCTTAGGTTTTTTTGTTTAATTTTTTTCTCTTTCTAGATCTGATTTTTCTTGTGCAGTAAGATAACTGTTTAAATATATATATATATACATATATTTGATTTGTCATATAATTTAACATATTTAACATGTATTAGATTACCTGTCATCTAGGGGTGGGGGTAGGGGAAAGGAGGGGAAAAATTTAGAACAAAAAAACATTTTTTTTGCAAAGGTCAATGTAGAAAAATCACTCATATGTTCAGTAAATAAAATGCTTTAATTTAAAAAAAAAAAAAAAAAAAGAATAAATTCCATAAGATCACAAGGGGCAGTCAGAGGAAGCACCAACTTGTTTACCAAACCTGCAAAGGTAAGGGATGAGGATTAGAGGAAGGATTCCCTTTAAGATCTGAGAGAACAACAACAAAAAATAATAGTTGTAACACTCAGAAAATTCTTAAGTTTTGCACAGCATTTTACATACATTATCTCATTTGAATCATTCAACCTACTGAATTCCCTTGTGACCTACTACACAACTCCATGGAGAATCTTAGATTCTCTGGCCAGTCTATCCAGCATCTTTCTTGGCTATTATGAAAAATCTAAACAATTTCTATAGCTATAGAGGTTCTCTGCAGAATCTTTGGTGAAGAAGTCTACCTTCTATTGGGAGTCTACACTGCATCTTTGCCTAGGTGCATCTTTTTCACATATGGAGACTCCCTTAAGTTTGTTACCAACCACAGTAGGGACCTCTTCCAAGATGAACTCAGAAATCCCTTTAACAGATCATAACTTCCTCTTAATCCCCCTCTCTCTGTGCCTAATCTCCTTGAACAAGGATTCTGTCCTCATGGGGAATTCCAATTCCTCTGTGCTCTGCCAGGCTTTCACTCCTGTTCTCAAGTCATTTTAGTCACTTGAGTTACCCACTTCTCCTGGACACTGTCCTAAAGCCATTATTCCCTGTCCTACTGCTGCTCACACCTCACCAACACAAGACCCTGGATTATTATCACCATGTACTCCTACTCACATACTACAAAAAATTATGCTGTCTGGGTTCACTTAGAATTTATGTTACATTATTTAAACTGGGTCCTCAATGAAACAAGGCAATCCTTTTATTCCCTACCTGATTCTTCATCCTACTCCTTAAAGTAGCTATTTCAAACCTAATCACACACTCACTCTTGAGCCTCCCAGACCATCTCTTCCCTCTTAGCCAATGATCTCACCTTCTTTTACTGAAAAACAGAAGAGATCCAAATTCATTGTAAGTTAACGTCTTTTCCTCTTTTCCATATCTCACAAAATCAAAAATTATCCATGCATATGGTTTGAAAATAAAAAGCTTTAATTAAAAAAACTGAAAAAAAAAAGTAATATTATTGTTCTATAAGAAAGGATGAACAGATTCATTTCAGAAAAAGCCTGGAAAGATTTACATGAACTGATCCTTAGTGAAGTGAGCAGAACCAAGAGAATATGATACACTAGCAAGATTATGTGATGAACAACTATGACAGATTTAGTTCTTCTCAGTAATACAATGATCCACAATTCCCACAGACTTGAAATAGAAAATGAATCCAGAGAGGGAACTATGGGGACTGAATACAGAGTAAAACATACTATTTTTCACTTTTTTCTCCCTTTTTCCTTTCCTTTTATTCTGATTTTTCTTTTGAAATATTACAAATATGGAAATGTGTTTTAAATGATTTTTACATATATAATCTATATCAAACTGCTTACTGTCTTGGAGAAAGGGTGGTAAGGTGGAGAAAAAATGTGGAACTCAAAATCTTATAGAAATAAATGTTGAAAATTTATCTTTACATATAATTGGAATAAAATATTATTGAGAAAAAACCCAAAACATCTTATTTTTATTTATCTATTTATTATCTACATTATTGTAATATTCAATAGAATATAATGCCTTTAAAGGCAGGAACTGTCATATTTTTGTCTTTGAATCTCCAGTGCATAGCATGGTATCTTTCACATAGTAGATGTTTAATAAATGCTTAATAAGTTGAATTAAAGAAAAAAAAGCATTTCTCCCCCAAAAAAGACAGCTCTTCTTGGTGTACCCTTAATCTTATCCCCTACCTTTTCCAGCTCTCTCAATCCCTCTTTCTTCCTTACTGGCTCATTTATGTCTATTAATATACCTAAATCTTCCCCATCTTTAAAAAAAAAAAAACAAAACCTCTCCAGAATCTTCTTGTTGTTCAGTCATTTTTCAGTTGTGTTTGACTCTTTGTGAACCCATCTGCCATTTCCTTCTCCAGCTCATTTAACAAATGAGGAAACCAAATTAAATAAACTTAAGTGACTTTCTTAGGGTCACACAACTAATGTCTGAGGCTGAAATGAACTCAGGTCTTCCTGACCCCAAATCCAGCTCTAGAACTCTATTCAATGCCCTCTAGAATAGACCATCCCCTAAAGCCATTGTCCTAAGTCTTTCCTACCTTTCTCAGCCACACTTCTAGGAAAAAAAACTACATTTGTTGCCTCCACTTCCTCTTACTCATTCATTCAGTCAATCAATAAACATATTAAGAATCTGATAAGTGACAGGTAACTGCGCTAGCCCTAGGGATACAAAAAGAAACAAAAGAGAATCTTGGCCCTCAGGGAGCTTACAATCAAATGGGAGAGACTATGAGAAAATCTGCACAAAAAGTTATATATAGAAAAGATAGGAAGCAATAGAAAGAAGGTACTAGATTAAGAGGTGTTGCAACAAGTTTCCTATAGAAGATGGAATTTTACTTAGAACTTGGGAGGAAGCCAGGAGGTAGAGATGAGGAGGAAGAACATTCCAAGCATAGGGAACAGCCAAAGAAAAATCATGGAGCTGAGAGATAGAGTATCTTGTTCATAGAATGGCCAGGAGGAGGGACAAAAAATGTAACAGGGAGTAAGGTATAAGAAAACTGGAAAGAAAAGAAAGAAGGTCGGGGGGAAGGGGAAGGTTGTAATGCCAAATAGAGGGTTTTTTATTTGATGATAACTAGCCACCAGAGCTTACTGAGTAGGAGAGTGACAAGCTGCACTTTAGGAAAAATCACTTTGGTGGCTGACTAAAAGATGTACTGGAGTACAGAGAGACCTAAGGCAGGAAGACCCACCAGCAAGCTATTGCAATAGTTCAAGCTTAAGTTGAAAATGGCCTGTATGAGGATTGCAGCAACTATCAGAAGAGAGAATATTTAAAAGATGTTGAAAAGGCCTTAGCATAGGATGGCAGATGGCATGGGTTAAGGGGAGTGAGAGATAGTAATAAGTTGTGATGACACCGAGATTTCCAGTCTGCGGGACTGGGAGGATAGTGTTTCTTTCTACAGTAATAGGGAAGGTAGGAGGAAGGAGTTTTAAGTGGAAAGATAATGAGTTCAGTTTTGGACAAGCTGAGTTTGAGATACCTGAAATGCATGTGAGATTACAGGTTAGTAGAGAAGTTAGGGCAAGAGAGGTAGATCTGAGAATCACCAAATTACCTATTATACATGCCAATTATTTAGAGATAGTAATTAAATTCATGGGATCTGATGAGATCACCAAGTAAAGTAGTACAGAGCAAAGCTCCTTAAACTATGGATTGTAACCTGAAATGGGAGTCACAAAATTATGATTTATTATCAGTAAATGTTTGATTTGTATACTTATTTTATATACTTATATACCGGGATCATTAAAAATTTCTCAGGTGAAAAGGGGTCAAGAATAGAAAAAGTTTAAGAAGCCCTGATATAGAGCAAGAAGAGGGCACTGGACAGAACTCTGTGAGACATCTATGGTTACAGGGCATGATCTGGATGAAGATATAAAAAGGGAGACTTCGAAGGATTAGTATTATAAGGAGAAGGAAAGAGCAGTGTCCCAAAAACCTTAAGAGAAGAGATTATCAAGTAGAAGAGAATGGTCAACATGTTCATCTCACTCTCCTTTTAACCCTCTACAATCTGACTTCTGACCTTGTTAAGAAACTGAATTTACTCCCTCCAAAGTTTCCAATCATCTCTTAATTGCCAAATGTGATGGTCTTTCCTCAATCTTCAGGCTTCATGATCTTTCTGAAGCACTTGGATTCTCTTCATTTTCCTACTTACTTGACCAGTCCTCCCTTCTCCTTCCTGCCCTCTGAGTGTAACCCCAAATTGCTGTCCAGGGCCCTCTTCCCTTCTCTCCCAGTAACCTTCTCAGTTCACATGAGGTTAGAGGTCACACCGATGCTGATGAATGTCAGACCACTACACCCTAGTGCAGTGTAGGCTGTCCCCTTGAGCTCCTGTCACATTCATTATCTAAAGGACATTTCAAACTGTACATCTCATAAGTATCTCAAACTCAAGAAATTAAAACCAGAACTAATTGCCCCCCAAAGCTATGCCTCTTCCAAATTTTCCAATTTCTCTCAAACACATCCCATTATCCTTCCAGCCACCCAGTTCACAAAACTGTTATCCTCTATTCCCACGATTAGTTGTAAAATCCTGTCACTTTATCACCACTTTTCTCTAACTCAACCCTTTGTCTCAACTAAAAAGAGCAACATTAGTTCACATTCTCATTCCCTTTTGCCTGGACTCCTATAATAGCCTCCCATTTAGCTCCAAGTCTCCCCTTCCACACAACTGCCAAAGTGATTTACCTAAAATGCATATTTGCCCATGTCATTCTGCTCCTCAAGAAACTAGAGTGGCTCCTCATTAACTCCAGGATCAACTGGCAACGACCCTGTTTGGCATTCCAAGATCTTCATGGCTTGCTTTTCAAGCTTTGGTATATGCACACTAGAGCCCAATCAGACAGGCCTAATGAGCACAGGAATACAGAGCTGGAACTGAAAGAGCCCCCAAAACCATCGAGTCCACCTCCCTCCTGCTACCAATGAGGAGATGGAGGCTCTAGCAGGTAAAGAAACTCACCCGAGGCCACTAAGGCCATGCTAGAGATGGCCAGGTTATCTTACTGCCTTCTTGTGGCATTCCCTCTCCCATCTGGAGCTGTTGCAGTGGCTGTCCTGCATGGCAGGCACCTCTCCTAGCTTCCTTCAAGGAGCAGCTCACATGCCGCCTTTCACAAGTCTACATGATGTCTTTACTGATTTCCCCAGCTATCAGTGCATTTCCCCAAAAATGGTTATGTATCTAATTTGCGTGTATCTAACTATATATGAATATGTCTCTTCTCAATAGACCATAAGAATGTCCAAGGCTGGGACAGTTTCATTTTTTACTTTATATTTCCAGCAGATAGGGCAATGCTTGGCATATAATACATACTTAATAAATGCTTCACTGAGTCTCAAACAACCCAGTAAGATAGTTACAAAATATCTTATAATTGCCATTTTATGGATGAGGAAATTGAAGTTCAAAGAGTTGCCCAGAATCATATAACAAGTAAATTCAAAAGGCAGGATTTGAACATAGCATTCATCTGATGCAAAGTCCTTTTTTATGCTTAATCTTTGAATTCATACCCTTGTAAGTGTTATAAACTGAAAATATAAATAGACTCCAAAAGGTTTAAATTAATTCATGAATGACAAATCCATGATGACTAAGAAAACTGAGAGATCTGGTGGTATGTCTCTTATCTCTGAGGGGACAAAGGTCTCCCCCACTGACCAGGAACCCTGTCAGGCATTAGATTCCTGTGCTCAGTGATCCAGGGGCTGACTCCAGCCTTCTGTTCTGTTACTGTGGTTGTCTGGAGGCCAGCTTCAGGCTGGAGCTTCAATAAATGTCTGATGGATGCAGAGGTGACATGACCAGGGTCCTACGGCTAGCAAGTCACAGAACAAAGACTAGCACTCAGGTCTCTAATGATTTGATACAGGTTTCTTTTTCAGACAGCCACCGCCACAGCCAATGCTAACAGAAGACAGGGCAATCAGAGTAAGCGAGACTGTCGCTTAATCAAACAATGGTGGCCCCTCCGACACCCAAGCTTTTGCTCTACAGACAGGTTGGCTAACCTCCATGCTCTGTCCCTACAAAGGGCAGCATCCCCCTGGAGACATCTGGGTGCTCTTTGACACAAGCTCCCATTCTCCACATGAAACATTGGCTATCAGCTAAAATGTAATACTTGACGAAGGGGGACGGTCAGTCTGGAGCTAGGGGATTTAGCCATCTTCACAGTCACAACTCACATTTCTATTCTACCTTAAGATAGAACACTTCACAGACATTACCTTCTATAGCCTCCCTGGCCATGGTCCAGGGAATAAAACCTTCCATTTGGAATCAGAGGATCTGGGTTTGAACTCTGCCTTGGGCCCTTACTATCTATATGACTCCAAGAAATCACTGGTAACTTCTTGGGGGATTCAGTTTCCTCATGTGTAAAATAAGAGGGTGAGAGTAAACGACTTCTGTAAATGACCCTTCAAGCTCCAAATCGATTATCCCTTGATAGGCAGTGCAAGTATATTGTAGATCAAGTTTTATTTTCATTTTATAGAAGAAACCAGGGATCAGAGATATAAAGTGACTGGTTCAATATCACAAGCAGCTAAAGAGGCACAACCAGGATGAAGCCAGGTCTCTTGACTGAAACACTAAACTATTCTGACTGTTAAGTATATCACGTGGCCCACCATGGATGGGTCCCAGTCATGCTTCCCGTCCTGCTCCAGCCAAGTTCTTACCATTCATCTGCTCAAGCAACCCTGCCCTGGAGGTCTGAACTTTGTCGGTTCTTGAACTTCAGCTCTGGGTCCCTCAATGTCCACATTAGTGAATGTGTCTCATGGCCCTTTGAACTAAGGCCATGCTTCATAATCCACCTTTCCTTTGCAGCCTCCCATCCCACTGGCTTTATACATGTGGAAGCTGGACTGCCATTATTACTGAAAAGGCCACATCAATCAACTGCCTATGGCTCCACTCACCATCTCTGTGTCTTCCTAAACATCTCTCTTTCTGATATGTGTTCTTTGCCTATTAGAATATAACTTTTAAAATTAGAGACTATCTTTGCTTTTGTATTTATATTCCTAGAGCTCAATATTGAGCTTAGCACATTGCAGGAGCTTGATAAATGTTTCATTCATTTACTATACTTGTGTGAAAGGGCATTCAAAAAAGGTAATTTTCACAAATTATTGATTCCCCCCAAAAAATATACATGAATACAACAATGTAAATTGAAAGATCCACTAAAAAAAAAAAAGGCAAAACAAAACAAAACCCAAACTAAACAACGTAATTTTAACAACCAATCTTGGTCCCCAAAAAAAGAATTAAGAAAATAAAAGTGCATTTCCTGCCCGTTGATGTAATGATTGATTATGTGGAATTTTTTTTTCTCTTTTTTCAATTTTTGTTGCAGGGATGACTTTCTGAGTAGAGAAAGGGGAAAGAATATATTTTAAAATGACAATGAAGTAAAAACAAAAGATATCAATAAAAATATTTTTAAGCCTTACAAGTTCATGTTTTCCTGATATATACAAACATAATCATAAAATAACAAGAAAGCAAACTTCTTCATCCATGGCCTGCTCTCCTGATCTCCCATGAACCTTCACTGATTCACCCAGCTTGATCCCAACACAAAACTATATATATATATAAATAAGTTAAAGGATCTTACTTTCCCATCCAGGTGGCATGGCTTTCAGGGAGCCTGGGAACAAACAGGATAGATTTTCCAAAGTCAACATCAATGACTCCAAAGCAGCCTGGCTCCGTGACACCAAAAGCCCAGTGAAAGAAGGATTCCTAGGGTAAGGAAGGAGGGCAGAATATTAGTTATGGAGTGAGTCAGCCCAGGCCAATACAGAAGCACATGGTGACAAAAACTGTCTTAGTGTTTGGCTGAACACATTCAACAGCCAACAGACTGCTCAGAGCTAAAAGGAACTTTAAAACCATCATGTAGGACGCTCTCAATTTTAAATTAATCAGCCAACAAGTATTAAGCACCTTCTATGCATCAGGGATGACGTGAGGCTCAGAGGACACCAGCACAAAGAATGAAATGCCTGCTACTAGAAATGCGCTCCCATTCTGCCTGGAGCCCAGAGAGGAGACCACCTAAGTTCTAGAAGGAAGCATCACAACTCCCACATGGGCCACTCTTGTTACCCTACCTATCCATCAAGGCCTGCTTCAAATTATTTTTCCATGAAGCCTTCCCTAGCCAATGAAGCCTTAAGTGATGACTCTTCCCTTTGGAAATCCTCAGGTCTGTACTATACACTTAGCAATCAATCACATACTGCCTTCTAACATCTAAACTAATACCCTGAATAGCCATGGTATTTTTGTGTGTTTCTAGGCCCTAGAAAAACAAAAAATAAATAGCAGTTGATGTTTAAATAAAAGCTCTTAAGGTTTGCAAAGCACTTTCCATAAATTATCTAGATTTCTCACCTGGGCTTGCCATTACTTAGCTGTGTGATTTTGAATAAGTGCCTCAACCTCTCTGATCCTGATTTTCACATCTATAAAATAAAGAGGTTCAATGATCTTTCACATGAGCTGATACAAAAGAAACAGAGCCAGGAAAACAATTCAAAATGCACAAGGATAACAATATAAATGGAAAGAACAGCATCAAAAATCAAAATAACGTTATAGAATTATAACAAGCAAGAGAAGAGATAAGAAAATGTAGCTTCCTTCCTCTTTGCAGAAGGACAAGGTATATACTAACAGTCACTAGCTGATGGGCTGGTTAGTTTTTCTAAGCTGCTTTTTTCCCTTTTCTTTTTTATTCTTTACCATGAAGGCTGGTTCTCTGAATAGGGAGAAAGGAAGGAATATATTTGTTAATGAAGATAAAACAACAAAATAAAAGATGTCGATAAGAAAATTTAAATTTGAAGGAAATTATTTTGTTTTTAATTTCTTTTTTATAATAACAATAATAACTATCATTTAAATAGCAATTTAAGGATTATAAAGCATTGTACAAATATTACCTCAATCACTTCTTGGCCTTTTGGCTAAGATCAAGTGTAGTATAAATATTACCTCATTTTATCCTCAGGATAACCATGGAAGGTAAGTGCTATTATTGTCCTTATTTTGCAGATGAGGAAACTGAGGCAGAGGGATTAAGTGACTTTCCCAGGGTTGCACAGCTAGGAAGTGTTTGATGCTGGATTTGAACACAGGTCTTTCTGATCCCAGGCCCAGAATTCTATCCACTGCATAACTGTTTTGCATGCAGTAGAAACATAACAGATATTTAAAAAGCTGCTAAGCTCTGCAAGGGATATGTCTTATTCCTCAACATCTCTCCCAAAGAACAGCTAATCTCAGAGTTTTACACTGTGTATCAGTAAACCTTTTTTTGATTTGCATACATGAAACTATGTTCACACAACAATTTTTCTACTTAAATTTCTACCATCTCTGTCCAATCTCCATCAAAATCACCAGCAATAGGAGCTCTCATAGCTTTTGGTCATAAATGCTAGGGGAAAAAACTTTTTAAAATGCATAGAAATATTTCAGGGGAGTTTCTGATTTAAGATAATTTTGCACATTATCAATAAGTATATGCTCAGCTGAAAATGAGACAAAATAAAAAATTGGAAAGGTAAAATTTGTGCAAGAGTCAATAATTTTTTCTCAGAAAAATCATTTCATGGAATGCCCAAGCTTATAGCTATTCGAATAGATGAATGACAGTCCTGAAAAGATCTCCAAAAGCCAAAGTACTTTTGATTCCAAAAATACCTAGCAATTAGTTTTCCAAGACTTCTTTTAGTAGCATTATTTAATACTTACTAAGCTGCAGCAATGGAATAAGCTGAACAATCTCAAGAGCAGACAGTACACACTACAAATGTAAGAAATCCAGGAGCCAAGAGTTGCTGCTGGCTTCATCTGGAAGGTATGGGCTAGGGAGGTCCTTAGAGATCTTAGTTCTACACCTCATTTTACAAAGGATAAAGCTGAAGCCCAGAAAGAACTTTTTCAGTGTCTGATGAGCCCTTGGGGTAGGTGCTGTTTGGTCCACACAAGCCATGCCCATAGCAAATATGTGACAATCAAAGAAGGCTTTGAAGACATTAGTATTTAAATCACCTATTTGGGCAGGTTTAAATATGGCCTTTTCTAAAGGCAAAGCAATATAATGAATCCCAGAATTATTAGTCTACCCCTGAGCATATAGACAATCACAAAATATCCCAGTGTTGGAAGGGTCCTTCAAGGCCATTTAATCCAGTTTTAGATCTCTAATGGATCATCAAACCCTTCATTGAAGCACTCTAGTAAGGAAGAACCTAGGGCCTTCCAAGGTAACCTATTTCTCTCTGGAAAAGCTTGGAACCCTTTCTTCTAACATCAAAACTAAATTTGAGTCTTCCTGATTCCTCCTTTGCTATCCAAAGTCAAATAGAGCAAATGTAATCTCTCTTCCATGTGATACAAGACTACTAGGGTATGGTCACTCCATCAGTTTCAAATCTACCAATTTGTACTACCATCTATTTCATAAGAATAGAAGGATAAAGAAGGTGAGATTTTTCATCTGAAGTGTAAGTTCCAATTCAATAGTAATGTAAATGCACTCAGAATCAGCTGGATTCTGGAAACACACACCAAATATGTAGTTTATGGGAACGCAGCATGGGATACTGAGGCTATGATATAAATGACCTTTTCAACCAATGAACTAAACCTACGCATCAGGAAACTGAGGTCAAGCAGAAGGAGCAAACACCCAGAAGACAAATTAAACCTAGCCTCCCCTACTCACCTGTCGGAAAAGAACCCCAGTATCCGTGCAGTACCTATTTGTCTCCTCCCCTCCCTGCAGGAGGACCAAAGAACATTTCTGCACAGCTGGGTTCTTCCTTAGACGATCACACAAACGTTTCCTATTCAAGGAGAAGAGGGCCACTGGTACTCTCAGGGTTTCCTTCCCCAGCCAAAATGCAGGTCTGGAAAAAAAAAAGGGAAAGTCACCCCAGTTATTTAACCCCAATTACTTCATGTGCCATGCCTCCCCTAACCACCACTTGTTTAGTAATTTCTTAGACTTTAAAGCCACATGCACACAATGTGGTAACACCTATACAAACAGAAAAAAGACATATTAATATGTGGCAAATATTTGAAGGCTACTGCATTGACACAAATCCATTCTGAAGTTACAAAAGAAGATGCAACAAAATGTGGAGCTTCCTGCTAGTGTGCTAAGCACATGCTTGAAAGGCAGGCCCCCTCACTGATGACTCCCTAAAACCACCTAGAGTGCTTCACTTGCTTGGCTGTATGGACATTAAACAATCAGTAAGCATTTATTAAGCTCCTACAATGTGCTACAGACTGACAGATGCTGGGAATGCAAAGACAGAAATGACAGTCCCTGACTTCAAGATGGTTATATTCTACTAGGGAAAATAATAGAATTTCTCCACTTTGCATTTGCTGCTTTGCCTGGAACAAGATGTCCCTCCCAGGACAAGCTCTTTACTGTTCACCTCACAACCCAGCTGCTAACTCAAATCTCCCTTTGCCTCCTCTCCCCTTGGTTTGGAGAGTAAGACCAAATTCCTCCCAAAGTCTTCTGCCCTTTACAAGGGCAGAAACAAAATTGTTTTCCTCTTTAGACCATAAGCTTATTGAGGGCAGGTTCTGTCTTCTTAATAATGGTGTCCCTAATGCTTAGAGTATCTAGTATCTACCATATTTATATGTGTTTAATAAATTGCTTATTGGATAGGATTGGCATATAATAGAAAATATATACAAAGTAAAAACTAACTGTGGTGACCAGTATGAGCAGCTGGATATATTAAGAAAGATCTTGAGTAGGAGATTTAACGCTCAACCTGAGCCTTAAACAAAGATGGGGAGGAGGAAGTACATTTCCAGCACCAAACAGTCAGCCGGTATAAAAGCAATAAGAAATGGAATGTAAGCAAGAAACAGAAAATGGGATATGATACAAAAACAAACCTGGAAAAGTAGGCTGCTTGTAGCCAGATTGTAAAGTGCTTAAATGTCAAACAGGATACTTTATATTTCAATCTTAAAGGCAAGAGGGAGACACTGGTACTTTTCCTCAGAAGGTATTGGCAGAAGGTATCTGGGTCTATACCAATACTTTCTAATTATTATATGACACCATATTTATATTCTCTCCAACCTAAAATCTAAAGATACCATTAATCAATATATATACTGAGTACCTATTACACTATCTAGAAATCAATACAGAGAAAACTAAGTGTATGTAGAACACATATCCAGTTTACAGCATATAGTTGGACAGATGGTCTAGCAGTTAGTCCCTCAGTATAAATCTTATGAAATATATTGCAGATCCTGCAAGAAAACAATGATCTGGGCCCAGAATTGGTTAGACTGCATTTGGGAAATGACTGAATGAATAAAAAAGCATTTATCAAGTACTTAACTTTGTGCTAAACACTCAGCCAAGTTCTGGAGACACAGATGGAAAACTGAGTTAGCCTCTGCTCTCAGAGAACTTACATTCTAATGACAACACATAGAACAAAGTTCAGTTTCAAGAGAGACAAAAAGGCCTGGTAGTGTTAAGAGTGCCAAAGTAGGGTAGATGGCAAAGTCCAGGATTCCCTCGGGCATATGATCGAGTCAAATGGCAATGCTAGGGGAGCTTGCAAGGGTCAGGTAGGCCATGGTAAAATCCAATGGTCCTCCATCTTACTGGGAAGGTAGTTAGGTGGGGTATAGTCATTCAGAGAAGGGAGGGAGGAAGTTGTTGAGAGGGAACCCAAGGTGCTGGTGGAAGTAGTTTGACCTGACACACGTTGTCCCCTCTCTCCCCTCTCTCCCCTCTGGATACCAGTCTCTTGTGGCTTTATCCAGGCTGCCCTATCTGCCATATGTGGCAGTGGTGAAGATTGCTGGCCCCTTCTCCACCAGTTCTTCTCAATACTGTAGTTGTTAGGGCTGTTCTGGAAACAGGACAAGTGGTCTGGGGACATGGCCACTCAAAGGGTCCCAGACCACAAGTATTAGGAAGGGAAAACTGGAGTTGGTGGGGGGGGAGGAGCTTGAATGAGGTAGTCCTTGGAGCTGGACCTTGGAGGTTAGTTAAGATTTAGAAAGGGAAGAAGGTAGATATACCAACAAAAGTAATCTTGAGTCATGACTCAGCAGTGGGAATGAACATAGGTAATTCATAGAAGAGTGAATGAGTGAATAAAGCATTTATTAAGTGCTTACTATGTGTGAAACACTGTGTGCTTTAAGGAATTAAGCATACAGACAGTTCCTTCTCTCAAGAAGCTCACATTCTAATATGGAAGATAACACAGATGGAAGGGTTTCAGCTGCAAGGAAGTTAAAAAGGCCCCACAATCCTTAGGGTACAACAGCAAAGCAGATGGCAATGCCTCTTTTTAAATGTCATTTCCACTGACAAAATAACACCAGCTTCTGCTATTAAGCCATTTGACAGTGTCAAGGCTTTTTTTGTGGGTCTTTGGTAGAGGTGGCTATCGCATCCCAGGACAATGGTTAAGGGTACTGGGTTTGAAGTATTACTATTTGCAAAAGAATAAATCTATAAAGGTATATTTCATAATTTCTACTTGAAGAGAGTAATATGTAAAGCATAACATGAAATGTATTTTTTAAAAGGACCATGAAAGATATTATATGAAAATATTCTTTTAATAAAACTTTAGTTTAAAAAAAATAGTAGTATTGTATTCCCAAGGGTTTGGGGTTCAGGATCCTCCATTATCTCCATCAGGGACTGAGGAAAGATGGTAGTTTAGGTGGTAATAGTGGTAGGTACCTTCCTACATAGCTAAGGGGACTTGCCTGCCCTGTGTGTGGCAGCTGGTGGGGGATAGCTGTCTATTCCCAGCATAGTCACTGTAGGGGCTGGGCTGGAGGAAGGACTGGTGGTCTAGGAGTGCTATCACTCCCAGGGAGTTTGTGTTATCTACCTTTTTATAGCGAGTGGTCAATAGTTCATTGCTGATGACAATGAGGAAGGGGAGCTCCCTCTCAACAATGATTTCTCCCCTTATTGATGGCTTTGGGGGATGGAAGCAGGTCTGGTAGTTTGGAGGACACTAGTTATTTTCATGGTTTTTGAGACCAGCTGCAGGAATGTTCTAATCAAGGATTGGGGAGAAATGGTGGTCAAAGTAGTGGTTTGACTTGCCTGGCATTGGAAAACAGTTATTAGGCACTTCCCTGCACACATCCCATCCCCAGACTCCTTATACATCCACAAGATTCAATAGAGAAGGTGGATCCAAATAGTAAAGGAGCTGGAAAGTCAAGCAGTGAGTTTAAGTTTGACATGTTAGGCCCAGTGAATGTTCCTAGACGGCAGAGGACATGGTCAAAGAAGCACTTTAGAAAATCAGATAGGGTCTTTTCATCAATAGACATTAAGTGCCTACCATGTCCAAGTCCCTATCCCAAGAACTGAAGATACAAAGGAAAAAAAAAAGAAAGAAAGAAAAAAAAAACAGTCCTATCCCTTAAGAATATGACCTCCTACCAGGGAAAACAATATAGACATAGGTAAGTATATACAAAACAAATGCCAGGAAACAGAGGGGGTGGGGCTAGGACCTGAGAGGATGAAGAAAGGCCTCATGGAGACAGCTCATGAGCTAAATTTAGAAGGAATCCAGAGATTATGACAGTGATAAAGAGAAAGTATAATCCAGGCTCATATGAAAGCCCAGAGATAGGAAATGGACAAATAAGGCCAATTTGGCTGGACTGTAGAGTCCAGAAAGGGGAAGAGAGAGAAGAGAATGAACAAACAAGAATCAGGAGGCCAGCTAAGACCATGCTCACATCAGATCCTAAAGTAGTCTTCCCTGAGAATGACCCCACTTCCATACAGAGCATGCGCTCAAGGCTTCAATCTGTTTGACCATAGCTTCTTTTTACCTAGAAGAAGCCAAATATTTGTCAATACAAAATTTGTGTAAATCCTCAATGGAACAGAAAATAACCCTCCCTCCTGTTCTCCCCCACCATAACAAGAGCTCTAACAACTGGCCCATAGAGTATTGAAGTGTTCATTTGATCCAAGGCCCTCGCTTTACAGAAAAGGAAATCTCAGTTGAGGGAGGTCATGTGACTAGGAACACAGGTAGGAACCATCAAGGTGGGACAAAAACCCAGGCCTACTGATTCTGGAGCTCCAGGCTTTTTTCATTGATCTATAATGCAGGCATTATAGATCAAGATATGTCAAGGTAATTGATCTTTTCAGATAGGACAGAAACAAAGTGGAAAGGAATTTATTTAAAAAACAAACAAACAAACACATTACTTCACTGTGTGGTAACAGCCAGCCAGCAGACACAATCACAGTAGCCAATTTTAGCACTTAGGCTCAACTTCCTTCAAAAATTCTCCTCTACTATCTCATCAAAGTTCATCATAGGAAGCAGAGAGAAAAGATGAGTTTCTGAAAACTAGAAGACAAGACAGAGAGGTTATATACTAAACCACAAATGCAATTTAAAGGTATAAGTCTTAATACAGCAACTGCAAGAAAAGTTACACCAAATGGAACTGTGAATGGATCCAACCATTGTGGAGAGCAATTTAGAACTATGCTCAAAAAGTTATCAAACTGTGCATACCCTTTGGCCCAGCAGTGTTTCTATTGGGCTTATATCCCAAAGAAATCATAAAGGAAGGAAAGGGACCCACATGTGCAAGAATGTTTGTAGCAACACTTTTTGTAGTGGCTAGAAACTGGAAACTGAATGGATGCCCATTAATTGGAGAATGGCTGAACAAATTATGATATATGAATGTTATGGAATATTATTGTTCTATAAGAAACGACCAGCAGGATGATTTCAGAGAGGCCTGGAGAGACTTGCATGAACTGATGCTGAGCGAAATGAGCAGAACCAGGAGATCAATATACACGGCAACAAGACTATATGATGATCAATTCTGATGGACATGGCTCTCTTCAACAATGAGATGATTCAAACCAGTTCCAATTGTTCAGTGATGAAGAAAGCCATATACACCCAAGTAGAGGCCTGTGGGATCTGAGAGTGGACCACAACATAGAATTTTCATGCTCTCTATTGATGTTTGCTTGCATTATGTTTCCTTTCTCGGATTTTTTTTTTTCTTGTAGATACAATTTTTCTTGTACAGCAAGATAACTGTATAAATATATATATACATATTCAACTTGTCAAATATTTTAATATAATTACCATGTATTAGACTTCCTGCTATCTAGGGGAGGGGTGGAGGGAAGGAGGGAAAAATTTGTAATAGAAAGCTTTGGGAGTGTCAATGATGAAAACTTACCCATGCATATGTTTTGCAAATAAAAAGCTTTAATTTAAAAAAAAGAAAAAAAAAAAAGAAAAACTGACTTAAAAGAAGATTTGGAATTACAGTATAGAATTTAAATGGGATCAATAAAATTCAAGCATGGGAAAGCAGAGCTATTTAAAGAACCTTATTCAGATAACTTGGCAAGTAGTTCTCAAAGATTGTTAAGCTTCAAAAATATAATTCATGAAATCTTAAAAAAAGAAAAAAAAGAAAAGTTATACCAAACAATCTGGACTTACCTTAATGAACAGCAAAGGCAATCAGCTCAAGTGAAGAAAGTTTATAGAGGCCATAATATTCTACAAAAACAGTATCAAGGTCCCCAACATTATGGATGCATAGAGGTGATGTTTTCTCAGACACTTCTTGAAGCACAAGAAGGAAAGACTAAGTTATTAGAACCAAAGACTAAGGTAGAAGGGTTCTCAGAGTTCATGCAGTTCAATCCTTCATTTTAGAAAAGAATCACAGAAGCAACAGATAAAACAAAATCACATAGCTAGTTAAAGGAACTCCATTTTCCCAATTCCCAAAGTTATGTGTGGTCCACTATATATCAATCAAGGGCCATCAAAATCAATAAGCTTAATTTTTTAACTTAATATTTTGAACTTTTATGCTCTTGAGTTTAAAAAAATAATAAAAAGCACTGAGTTTAGAAAGAGACCAAATTTTAAAAGGCCACTTTTAAATAGCAGATTTTTTAAAATGAATTTTTCTTTGAAACCTGTTGAGTTTAAAAAGGAGAAAATAGTGAGGCTGTTTTATTAACTTCATTGATTTTGAACTGATTTTTCTTTTCAACTCAATAAAAAGTGTTTTTAAAATTAACTTCATTAGATTTTATGACTTGAATGGAGCTTTCCTCAGCATGTAGACCTTTTTAGATATAAAGAATCCTGCCCTTTTATTGAAGATATGAAGTTTTTTAGGTGGTAAAGGTGATTCATGCTTTAGATAAGGAAAAGGCTGGATAACAGAATCTCAGAGGTAGAAGGGACCTCAAAGGGCAACTGACTACCTGAACAGGAATCCCTTCTATAATATTTCAGGCAAATAGCCATCCATCAGCATCCACTTAAAGACATCCAGTGATAAGAAATCCCCCTCCTGACTCCTGATTCTGTCCTCTAAGGCCAAGTAGAACAAATTTCATGTCTTCCACCTGAATTCCTTGTTAACACTTGAAGATAGCTATGACATTCCTCCTACATCTTTTCTCTAGGCTAACCATACCTGGTTCCTTCAACCAATCCTCATCTGGCATAAATTCAATTCTTTTCATCAGTTTGGCTGCCATCTTCTGGACACACTCCAGTTTATCAATGTCCCTCCTAAAAAGTGGCGCCCAGAACCAAACACAAGATTGCAAATGTCTGACCAGGATGGAGTACAATAGGACTCTCATCTCTCTCATCCTGGACATTAGACTTCTCTTAATGCAGTATGAGACCTAGCTTTCCTTAAAAACAGATATGACATATCCTGAAAATCTTCTCCAAAGTCCCTTCTAACTGAGATTCTAGAATTCTGTAAAAACCGATCCAATGACAAAGACCTCATTTTTTGGGGGGGAGAGAGAAAGAGAGAAGCTACTCACACTATCTGTGGCCATTTACAGGTCCCTCTACCCACAGTACAGGTACCCTGATCTGATGTATCATGCCATCTCTCATCACTGTCCATTCTCCCTCAGACTTGAGCTTGATTCTAACCTAAAGGACACAATGATGCAGTTGCTGTATGTTTTCTTCCAAGAGGGTGGGCTAAGAAAGACATAAAAGTGAAGCTCCAATGTGCCAAGACTGTGCTGGCACCAGCTGAGCACCTTTCCCCATCACCCTTCTTTAGACACTGCCCCCTTTCTGTTGTCATGAAGCCACCAAGTCTGGAATCCGGAGTTCTGAAGGTGAGAAGGGATGAGCATGATGGTCACAAATGCATTTGGGCACTCTTGGGCATTTCTGACAGAAACCCAATGCTGACAACTCTAACTTGAGTATCTGCCAATTCAATTCCCTTTAATCTTCTCTCAGTAGGAGCCCCCTAAGTAGCAGGACTCCCATCATTTTTACATTCACATCAATCAAGATAACAGAAATGGGCATGCTTATTTTTGATCCCTGCTTTAAGTCCAATCCATCCCATGGTCAGAGGCCTAGATGCCCAATCCTGTGTCCTACTCTTCCTGCTGGGCTCAGGCAGTCTTGGAATGAAACTACCACAGGGCCAGAGCTCCACCAGGCCAAGATGATCATATGGGACATCTGGGTACACAGCAGTACTTCTCACTTGTTTTTGCTATTTAATGAGGGCATCTAGAATCTTAAAGTCCCAACTAAGGAACAGGCTGCCAGGAACTCAGCTGAAAGAGCTCATGCATGAAAAGTTTTTACTCTCTAATATGCCAGTGCTGTATATATCTGGCAAGAGAAAAGTGAAGAAATGAGAAGATCCAGCCTTGACTGTGTTGATCCAGCAAGTAATGTAAAAGTCTATAATCACACTGAAGTCTAGTCAACAAGCATTTATAAAGCACCAACTATATGCCAAGAACTACATTAAATATTGTTGAGCATATAAAGTCAAAAGGCAGTTTCTTCTCTCAAGCAACTCAATTTAAAAGGGGAGAGAAGATGCAGATAACTATATAAAAACAAGATATATACATAAAAGTTCAATAGGAAATGATCAACAGCTAGAAGGTGCTGGTATTAAGGGGAATTAGGAAAGGCTTCCTATATAAAATGGGATTTTAGTTAGGGCTTAAAAGAATTAGAAGAGAGGAGGTAAAAATGAAGAATGAATGAATGCCAGGCCAGTGAAAATACCCCAAATTGGGAGATACAATATCCTATGGAGGAACAATCAATTAAACAATCAATAAATAGTAAGGAAAGGAGGTCATAGGCACCAGATTGCAAAGGATGTAGAAGAGAGAAAGGTGTAGTACATTTGGCCAAGTTCTGAAGGGCTTTAAAAACCAAACAGAAGATTTTTCTATTTGATCCTTGAGATGATAAACAACACTGAAATTTATTAAAGGGCATGGGGCCTGCATGGTCAAACTTACACTTCCTACTTCACATTAATAATTCAGTAGCCCAGATAGAGACACTCCCCTTAAGTCTTCATATAAAATACTTATAATCAAAACCCACACTTCAAGTTCAACTCTCTGTGATTCTCTTTTGAGTCTACTTATTGAAGACATTTCTCTCTATCTGAAAAGCATTTCTTTGCTTTTCTCTGCTTCCAAAATTGATCAGTACTGTATTCAACTACATTATTACTGTACTATGCTGATCTGGTGCCAAGATGGTAAGAGAAGAAGTAGTAACCAAATGACCTCAAGTTCAAGAGCAATGTTCTATCACTTATTAATTATTACAAGACTTTCACGGAAATGACAGGTTGGTTGAAAGCCAATATATGATTTATCACAGTAGAAATCAAACTCCTCTAGGACCTTACCATCCAAAAAATATAAACCTGATAACTTCCTGCTGCAAACACAGCAAAAGCAAACTAATAAAACATTTATAACTTTATTTTTGTAATGCTTTGTTGGTGAGATGGCATGCATTCCCCTATGTTTTTGAATCCCTTTCCTCTCTCCTGAAATCTAAACCTCCCAAATGAATTTTAAAAAAGGATTCTAGAAGGAGAAAAGTCGAAAGATCCAAAGAAATACATTTTTAACTACAGGAAATCAAATCTGTGAAAGGGTGTAAGTAATGAAGGGACTTAGGACAAGGGATCCTTCCTAAGGCTTTCCCTAATCCTTAAGTCCTTGGGAAAAGAGAGAGGGAAGAGTCAGCACAAATCATTTCTTTAAAGTAAGTCTACCTCCTAGACACTTTTAATCCCACCTGAAATCAGCAGGACAGCCTTAGCATAGACAAAAGGACAAAAGTTCCTTCAAAAGTTTCAGGTGGAAAAACAAGAAAATATTGGTGCAATATAAACTAGTAACCAGAGTTGAGTATAAGAAAATCAGAACCACAACCAGAGTAATTAATGACTACAGTCTCACTGTAACCTAGTTATTTCTTAACAACAAAAATGGCTTTTGGCAACTACACAGATCCTGAGGACAATTCACTGTTATTTTTTAACTTAATTCTATTTCACAGGATTTCAAAAAAAGAATTCTCCTGTCTTGCCAATTACAGCAAAGCCTCTAACCAGAATGTTCAGGGTATTTTAAAATGTTCATATTAGCTGGATTTAAAATCATGCTGCATACATCCTTCAATAAACATTTATTAAGCACCTATCTATGTATAAGGTTTTGTGCCAGAAGCTAAAGACAGGTAATAAGATACAGTCTCTTCTTTTCAAGGAGCTTATAATTGATTAGATGTGATGACAAGGAAACAAATAACTATCAGAACATGGCAGAAATATGGCAGTTCTTTATATAGTTCAGAGAACGGAAGTGATTCAAAGAAGGCTTCATGGGAGAAGTGGCACTTTAGTTGGTCGATAAAAAATGAGAGGCTAGGAGAAAGGCATTCCAGGCAGAGTAAACAGAATTGGCTAAGGTAAGGGGGGGGGGGGGGGGAATGCAAAGCCTATCAGATCCAAGCTGTACACATCCCTGGGAGAAACAAATTTCCATTGGAAAGAGCATGAGACATCACTAATAAAGCCCCATTAGGGGCATAGTTCAAGTTTACCTAGAACACAGTGTTTTAGAAAGGAGAGATAATAAGTAAGGGTAAAAAGACAAGTAGTGTGTGGGAACAGAGAGGTAAAGTATAAATTACAGAGGTCCTGAATGCCAGGTTGCTGAGTATGAACTTTGTCTTACAGAAAGTAAGAAGCTGAGTTGAAGAATAATGTTTTAAGTTTTGGAAGGTGATTTGGAATCAGAGGAGGAAGGGTTCAAACCCTGCCTCTTCGAATCTCACTTTCCTCATCAGTAAAATGAAGGACCTGGACATGATTTTTAGGTCCATTCAAGCTCTAAATCTTTATGATCCTAAGATCTTATGATTAGAGCCAGAGAAGTTATTGCAATAATCCAGGCACTGGACAGAAAAGAAGAGATAAATATAAGGGAAATTTCAAAAAATTGACATAAAAATGAAAAAAGTGAGATGACAAGCCTAGGTGACGAGGTAAAAGTCATTTGCCTTTGGGGAAAATAAGGAAATTGGAAGAACCTGGTCTGGGTTTGTCAACAATGAAATGACAATGGAACATTCAGATAGAGATGCTCTATGGGCAGTTGGAAATATCAGGGGGTGAAATGACCAACTCTGGATAGAGAAAGTGGTTAAGATCAGAGATGCAGATTCAAGAATTTATCAGTTCAAATTTAAATGCAGCATGTATTCTAGAACACTTATCAGCAGAGCACTGTGCTAGGGAATACAAAGTTTAGATAAAACAATCTCTGCTTTCAAAGTTCAGTCTAAAAAAGAATAAGATAAAAAAAAGCCATAAAAATAATTAATTACATGATAGATGCATTATAGAGTTGAAGAACAAAATGTTAGAAGAGATCTGAGGAAGAAGGTAACTACTAACAAAAAAAAAAAAAAACAAAAAACAAATCTGAAGCTGAAAGAAAAGAGCTGGAAAATGAATTAATTGGTCCAGCTCTGCCACTCTACCAAGGTGTTGTTAATCAATTCCCTTCCTCTGAGCCTCAGTTTTCTCATTTATCAAGTGAAGATACTAAAATAATTGTATTTTTAAGGTCCCTTGCAGCTCCAACAGTCAGTCTCCTGAAAATATAACTGGAGAAGCCAACAAAGAAAATGAATAGAAAACAGTATCCCTAGCCCACGATCTATCATGCCATTCCAACACACTAGCACAATAAGGGACTTAGAATTCAGGTGGAAATGAGAATACAAAACTAAGACTAAAACATGTTTTTTACACCGTGACTACCAGGGCAGAAGAAATTTGTTCCTTCTCTTGAAGATATCATTTCCTTCGGAGTGCTCAGTTACACTGTAGGGTAGAAAGGGAAGGAAAAGACTATTTTTGCATCTGTGTATCTCAGTCCCTTTAAGAGAAATAGGTACTTAAAATATTTGTTGGATAAATTCTAAAAAGTTACTTCAGAAATGACAAGTTTTATCTATAAATTATCACCCCCTAGAGATGTGGCACTTCAAATGTATGTTTATATTAGCTGGAATAACAACCTTAGGACCATACTTAAAACCACCTATCTCTGGATGGAAGGATCTTCAGAGGTCCCCACCCTTCATTTATATTGATAAGGAAAGTAAAGCCACAGGAGGCTACAACTAGCCCAAGGTCACAGAAATAGTGATTATCAAAGGAGATCTATAGTGTGGAGAACCAGAGATCAAAGTCCATCCAGACCAAAACCTAGAGGGTCTCCCCCTCCCAGATTTATTTATTTATTTAGATTTTTTTTTGGATTAGGTGAGAGGTCATCCTTTGCCTCAAAGGCTACCTAGCCTTAATCACTGAATGGGTGTGCCTCAGTCAAACTGAGACCTCTGAAAGACCTTAGTTTAAAAAGGCCAAGGTCTCCCTTTGCATCCAGGGTCATCTCCAGTCCTCCAGATTTACATCTGGCCACTGGATCCACGTGATTCTGAAGAGGAAAGTGAGGCAGGTGACCTTGCACAGCCCTCCCTCATGCAAAGCCAATGCACTTAAATGTCATGGCATGACCTCCTGAGTTGGATGGATCATCTTTATGCTGATGATATTCAAATCTGCCCCAAACTCTGTTGATCTCTAGTATCACATCCCCAAATACCATCTCAAACTGGATGCCCAGCAGACATCTTAAATTCAATATGTCTAAACCCAAACTCATTATCTTTCTCTCTAAACCCTCCCCAATTCCTACCATCCAACCTGGACTCCTTACTCCATCTCACCTCCATAACCAAGCCATTGTCAAGACCTGTTGATTTCTCCTTTACAACATTTCTTGAATGTGACCCCTTCTCTCCTGAGACACTGCTATCACTGTAGTGCAGGCCATAGTCATCTTATGCCTAAAATACTGCAATAACACACTAATGGGCCTGCCTACCTCAAGGCTCTCTTCATTCCAATCCATCCTCCATTCAGCCATAAAATTGATTTTCCTAAAACAGAGGTTCTATTGTTTCAACATCCCCTCCCCTTCCTACCACTCTCCCTTCCACTCCCAGGCCCTCTACCCAGTAAATGGCAGTGGCCCCTGATTGTCTCCTAGCTCTGTTTGGCAATCAAAAGCCTTTATAACTGAGTTATTCCTATCTTTCCAATCTTCTTATACTTTACTCCCTGACACTTTAGTTCAGGACCACTGATCTTCTGCCTGTTCCATGAATAAGACACTTCTCTTAGCTTCAAAGATTTTCTCCAGCTATCTTCCATGTCTATGTTCTTCTCTCTCTTCATCTTCCCTTTAAGCCCTAACTAAAATCCCATCTTCTATATTCCCCAACCTTAATTTCATTGCCTTAGCACTGTTAATTATTTCCTATTTATTTATTTATTTAGGTGTATTTGTCTCTCCCATTATAGTGTAAATTCAGTGGGGACAGAGAATGGATATCTTTTGCCTTTTTTTGTGTCCTCAGCAGTTTACATGGTATCTGATAAGTAATTAATAAATGATTAATCATTAAAAATCAAGTTAATTGATTTTCAAAAAAAAAATCCATGCCCTTTTGTCTTTGGGACAAATTTATTCTATAAGCTAAACCAAAAGTCTACTACCATCCAACTCTTCAAAAGCAAAAAAAAAAAAAAAAAAAAAAAAAAGGGGGGGGATTGTTTTAAGAGGCTTTTCCTGGAAGCAAGACATTTCTTTGATTCACAAGCCACTCTGATTTCTATCATCATAATCAGAGTTATCAAGACTCAGCAATCAGAACTCAAGATGACTAAATGTCAGCTTATGCTATAGGAGGGGGAGGAGTGTGGATGGGATATCTATCATTCATTACAATGCTAATTTTAACAGATTTAATATTTTTGTGTGGAATTAACAGGAAAAATAAAGTGCTGACATTTCAGTTCTTTATATTGAGTGCTGAACTTGGAGTCAGAAAGATCTAAGTTTGAACCCCATCTTAGATACTTTGAATCAATTCATATGCATTAAATTCAATGATAGGCACTTAACATGTGCCAGGCAAAGACAAAAGTGAAGTCTTGACCTCAATGAACTTCCACTCTTTTGAGGGAATCATCCCTATTCGGATAATATACACAAGATAAATGTAGCAGCAACTGTGGGAATCTGCAAAAACTTTATTTAAGTGACACTTGGGCTAAGTCTTCAATGAAACTAGGCATTCTAAGAGGCTTAGTTAATTAACTGTGTGATTCTGGGCCAGGGACCTAACCTCTCAGCTTCCACTTCCTCCCCAGTATAATGGCACTGAAGTTCCCTTTGTTGAGCCCTGGGGCCCTTCTGGAGCTTCCTGAAGATTTATAGCAGGCCTCCAGGCTTAGAATTCTCTCCAAGTTCTCAGAAATTAAGACTCCTGTTTCTGCATTAAGGTGTCCAGTGGGTATGACCATAATTCTACAAATACGGATATTAGGGCCCAGTTTGTAAAAAAGGATTCCGGGGGCTCCCTAACCATGAGGCCATATCCAAATTTCTCCTAGCTAAAACAGAAGCCTGGGACCATTTTTGTCCTGAAATCCTCAGTGAAATGAAAGCAGAAGCCAAAAGATCTGGTGGTAATGATGCTTTTGCCACTGACTTACTAGTCAATTCTGAGTAAACCACTTCTTTTCTTTGGGCCTAAGAGGATTTAGGGCTAGAAGTTACTTTAAAGATCCAACTCTCTTATTTAATAGAGAAGAAAATCAGGCTCAAAGATATAAAGTGAGTTCTCCAAGATCAAAACAACAAAAGTTTAATTAGGTACTTAACAAAGTGAAGAGGACTGATCAAAGGGAGATTTAAAAGTTTAGACAATTTCAGTGCTGGCAGTCAAGGCACTTATAATGCTGTGTTACCTAGGAAGCACAACAGAAAGGTGCAAACTAATTGGCTCAAGAAAATGTGAGAAGTTATTGGGGAGTTTCCTGGTGGACATAGCATCTGAGTTACAGTTAATAGGTAACAAAACCAGAATTTGAAACCAGGTCTTCTGACTTCAAGGATAGTGTGATCTACTCTATGACATGCAGCACCTCCCCCCCCCCTTTTTTTCCCATTTGTACAAAAGGAAAAGACTGGACTCAATCAACATTAATTAAGCAACTAGTATATATCAGGTATTGAGCTAGGTGATGAAGATACAAAAAGATCCAAAAAAATTAGTTTCTGCATTTAAAGAGTTTGCAATTTAATAGGAGAGATACACACAAAACAAGTTATATACAAGATAAATAGAAAACAGTTAAAAGAGGAAAGGCACTAGAAATAAAAGGAGCTGGGGAAAGTTTTCTATAGAAGGTGGAACTTTAGGAAGCAGAAGATAGAGCAGAGCAGAGAGAATATTCTAGGCATGGAAAATTCCTTGATTTAAGAGGTGAAGTGTCTCAGGAAGAGCAAAGTTATGAAGGATTTTGAATGTCAAGCTAAGCAAGGAGAAAAAAGGGAATTACTGGAGTTGACTGAGATGGAGAGGAGTCTGTGCGTTAGCAAAATCACTCCGGTGACCACTGGAGGATGGATTGGAATGAGGAGAGACTTGAAGTAGGCAGACCCCACCAACAGGCTATTACAATAATCCAGGAATAATCCAGGCATGA
This sequence comes from Myrmecobius fasciatus, assembly GCA_023553655.1. Lineage (NCBI taxonomy): Eukaryota > Metazoa > Chordata > Mammalia > Dasyuromorphia > Myrmecobiidae > Myrmecobius > Myrmecobius fasciatus. The sequence continues at coordinate 44,780 of JAJPUD010004942.1, read as the reverse complement.
GGTGATGAGGGCCTACACCACAGTGGCAACAATGTGACAAGAGAGAAGAGGATGTATTTAAAAGATGTTGCAAAGGAGAAACCAACAGACCTTGGCAACAGCTGGGATATAGGATTTGAGAGATGATAAAGAGTTTAAGAAAACTCCTAGGTTTCCAGCCTGAAGGATGCTACAGTAATAAGAAAGGCAGAAGAGGAAAGAGTTTAGGAAGAAAGATCATGAGTTTGGTTTTGAACAAGATGTTTACTGGGCATCCAATGTGAGATGTCTGAAAGGCAGCATGGGACAGAATGGGTAAATTTGAAAATCATCAGCATAAGGATGATAATTAAATCCATGGGAGCTGATGAAATTACCAAGTGATAAAATAGAGAGGGAGAAGAGAAGTCCCTGAAGGACACAGGCTTTAAAAGTGTAATTTGGAGTTAAGGAGCCATGAAAAAAGTAGAAGAACCAGAAGAGAGTAGTTTCCCAAAAACTTAGAGTAACAAGGAGAGAGGGATCAACAGTGTCAAAGGCAGCAAAAAAAAAAAAAAAACCCTAGAAAAATAATGATGGAAAAAAGGCCATTGGCTTTAGCAACTAAGTGATCATTAGCAGCTTTTAATTGAACAGTTTCAGTGGAATAACATCAGAAACCAGATTGTAAAGAGTTAAAATGCAAGAAGAGAAAGTGAAGACACTTTGGCAGCTGGTATTTTCAAGGTATTAGATGCAAAGGACAGTGGAAGTACAGGATATGGTTGGTGGGGATAGAAGGTTTAAGTCCCTCCTCCCCCCCCAATATTAGAGACAAGGACATATTTGTAAACTGCAAGGCATGAGCCTTCAGACAGGGAGAGACTGAACGAAAGAGCATGGATGCTTACATAAGTATCACTCTGCTGGAGGAGACAGGATGGAATAAGATCTCTTGAGAGGATAGCCTCGATGAGGAGTGAGGCACCTTCATCACTTGGGACAAGGGTGACGGAGGAGATAGCAGAAGAGTGAGAGGAGATGAGGAAAAGAGGAAAAGAGGGAGCTCATGGTGAATGGCCTCAGTTTTTTTCCGTAAAATATAAGAAAAGATTGTCAGCTGAGTGGGGAGAGGAAGAGCCCGAGAAGTCTGAGAAAAGATGAAAAGGACTGGAAGAGCCTCGATGCTATAAGATCTCTTAAACTCGGATGCTCGGGGTGAGAACGTTAGCAGAATGGGAAAGAATGGGGATAAGGAGGTAGAATAAAATCACACCTAAGCAAAATACGCGCACACAGACACACACACACGCACACGCACACGCACACGCACACGCACCCCTCAGGCCCCGCACCACTCTCCATTCCCGGAAGTGAAGAACAGGACAGGGAGCGGGGGAGGGGGTGTGTGAGAAGGAGCAGTAGCTGTCAACGGTTCCCCAGGCTCCCCAGAAAGCGATCTACACCCTCCTTCAAAGCTGGTCCCGAGTGCCTTCGGGCGGCTCCAAGATCGGGTGGGTGGGGAACCTCCGGGGATTCCTCAGAAGTCAACGCACACGGGACAGAGAACTCCCCACTTACCCCCCGGCCACTGCCATGTTAGCCCAGATGTGCAATCACTCGTCACGTGTTCTGAGGGAACGGTCAGCTGACCAGAGGTTTTTCTGCAAGCCGGGAAAGGGGAGGGGAGCGGGATTCCTCCTGGATCTCGTGTGATTGGGCCCTGGGGTGAGAGGGGCGGGAATGTAGGCGGGTCTAGAACAAAATACCTCCCCCGAGAGAGTGAGTTGTAGTGCTCCGGAAAAAACAAGAACAAACAATGCTCTGGACCCCTGCTCCCGGGGAGGGGCCACTCCTGGGGGCGTGGCTCTGGATGGACCACTGACTGGCCGGGCTGAGGAAGGGGCGATTGCTTGGGGGCCTTGAAATTGAAGGCCTAGGGCTCTAGATCGGAAAGTGTGGCATCCAAATCACTTGGCTTCCAGCCGAGTGTTTGCTGATAAACTTGTAACAGCCAAGTCTATGGGGAAAAATATATGTGCTTAGGACACACTTTTAAATTGAAAATGCATTATTAACGCTTTCTCTAACACTTTCTTAAGAGTAGACAATTAACCTGTTGTGGTCCGTGAGCGCCTCAAGGATCAGGCACTCTCTTAAACCCTTTGCCGTGAAACTACCCCAAGCCCTATCTTTGCCCAGCTCCATTTTACAGAATCCCCTGAAGACTCTCGGGAGACGGAGAGTATATATTTAGATCTCCGGTTCCCAGCTACGGCTATACAGATACTTGTAAAACAACCGGTTTGGGGGAAGGAACGGGGGCGGGAGGGGGAGGGGAGAAGGGGAGTTAAAAAAACCGTATTCGCCTGGCATTTTAAAATTTAATCTGCACTGTGATTATTTCCTCCCTCATTTTCTCGTCTATACAACAACAACGAAAATCAAGACCTGATTTCTAGTGTTTATTGGTTTCTGAAGTGAAATGATCACATTGAAAATTTAACAAATTAGTTTTGGAGAACCAGGTTCAGCTGGTTCCAGCTCGTTCTGTCCCATCCCAGGCTTCTGCTCAGGAGAATCAAAAAGGCTACCATAATGATAGCTGACATTTATAAAGCACCTTCCTCTCATTATCTCTTTTCATACCTACAGCAATCCTATAAGGTAGGCATTCTCTAACTGAGGGAATAAATTTTAAAAGGTTACATTTAAAGTGCTTGTAATTGTAGTAGGTGATGTGGTAACAGTTCTATGGGATTCTCAAGTCCAAAACTTCCCATTACAAACCATGCTAAAAATGTCTCTTTCCTTATTAATTTCCTTTCCAAAAGGCTAGTGAATTCTGACATCCTCTAATTCTTGAGATTCAAAACTGCTGTTTGTTTAGGTAGAAGCCTCTTTCCCAATCTAGTTCAGTCCCCAATTCTCATCCTCACTCCTCAGTCCCACCCCCATCCCCAAATCCAATCTGTTGCCAAGACCTGTCCATTTTACTTTTGTCACATCTCTCAAAAACGGGCCCCTTATCTCCTCTGACACTTCCACCACTCTGGTGCAAACCTTCATCACCTCAAGCCTGGGCTGTTGAAATAGCTTGCTGGTGGGTCTACTGGCTTCAGATCTCTCATCTCTCCAATCCATCTTCTATTCAACCACCAAAGTGATTTTCATAAAGCACAGGCTTTATCATGTCATCTCCTTACCCAATAAACTCAAGTGGCTCTCAGTTGCTTCCAGAATCAAATCTAAAATCTTTTTTAAACACAAAGTCTTAAATAATCTAGTCCCATCTTAGCTTTCCTATCTTCTTATTTCTTTCTAATTAGCATGTACTCTTTGATTCAAGGATACTGGCTTTCTGGCTTTTCCCCAAAGCATTTTCTCTGGCTATCCCCCATGTCTGAAACGATCTCCTGTACCTGCTAACCCTACTTCCCTAACTTTCAACTAAATCCCCACCTTCTACAGGAAACCTTTTCCAATATCTCTGCAATCTCGTGCCTTCTCTCTTGTTTCCTATTTTTTCTACATATAGCTTGTTGTCTCCCCATTAGATTGTAAGCTTCTTGAAAGTAGGATCCCTTGCCTCCTCCCTTTTTTTTAATCCCCAGTGCTTAACACCTGGCACATAGTAAGTGATATTAAAAAATATTTATTGATTGACTGGTTCCCCTGATTGCTGCCCACCTTAGATTATGCTATTATGAGACATCTCAAAACTACTCTTTCTCCAACATCACCAAATCTGAAATCTTTTAAAATCACAATCATTTGTCTTTATATCTCTCTAACCACTTCCCTTCTGTGATGTATTAAAAATTCCAGAGATATCGTTTCTGGGTAATTAATCCTTTTATTAATTTTATTAATTATCCACTAGTATTAATCAATAAAATGATTAATTACCCCAAAACTAAAGATCACTCATGGAACCCACTGGATGTTTATATGCTCTTGGAAGAGTGGGTATACCTGAGGATAGAAATCAACTCTGATTGGTTAACAATGAGAGAATGAAGATTATAATGATACATGGGTTTATTCTAATGAAAAGTTGGAGAATGGAACTGATCATTCAGTATTAAACAAAGAGATTTAACTCTTTTCCATGCTAACTTACCTAGTGCCACCTAGACAAAAGTAGGTGCACCTCTACTCAAACCTAACAGACTGAAAAACAATGGGCCAAATTTCATTGGACTAAAATCTCTTTACCTTTTTATCAGATCTACACTTTCCCAATGGGGTGGATCTGCCCAAGATTTCATCTCTTTATCAGTCCTGCCTTTCAAAGACTGACCAAATAGTCTACAAGGAATGAGAAAATAGAAGGGGGAAAACCTTCATCTTAATTCAATTATTAATTATTAATATAAGAGAAATAATTTCTCTCACTCCTAAATTTGCTGCTATAGGTCCTCTTGATGACCTCTGGCCCCAGATGCTTCCCTGTTCCTGTATTTTATTACACTTATTCTGTCTTCATTTCTCTGACATCATGATCATGACTTTGTGGTTAACCAACTTAATAAGGAACTGTCCTTCATCCTTGAATCTCTTCTCCACTTGACCATGCATTATTGGCAATTTGCTAATCTTGACCACTCCCACCACCCAATTTTTCTGTTTTTATTTGCCAGAAGCTGGAGGATATTGGAAGAAGTGATTCAACTATACATACTCGATGGCTTCCCTACAAATTCATGTCATGTAACCTTAACTGGGCCTTCACTAGGACAATAGCACTTCTTTTATTCATATCTGATCATACTTTCCACAGTAATTGTTTCAAAATATGTCCCTAATACTTAGGCACCGAACTTAATTTTCACCTTATTCTCTCTCAGCAGATTACTTCACTTGAGAAAATGAAGGCTCTTCATCATATATTCCCTCAATGACCTTCTTCCACCCCAGTCTTTGCCATCTTCTCCTTTGTACCAGGTTTAATGGATTCTTCTCCTTTCCAAGGCAAACTCCTCTGTTTGTGTCCTGGATTCCATTTCTTTCCATTTTCTTCAGGAGTTTGCCCCACTGATTTCTCTAAATTATCCTAACTGGTAATTTCAACAGTTTCAATGAGTTCAGTTGTTATTTCTTAGCAGATGACTATCAGAATTGTACATATCCAGGCTATCTTTCCCCTGAGTTCTAGTCCTAGACCACCAAATTCCTACTCCATATTTCAAACCAAATGATGCTAGCCATTTCAAATATAACATATCCAAAACTCATTCCTACACCACCCTCAATCCACTATTCTTCCAACTATCTCTAATAATATCTTATTCAGCTTCACAACCTCCATGTCATTCTTGACTCCTCACCCTCATTTTTTCCAATCAGTTGCCAAATCATAGGATTTCTACCTTCACAATATCTGCATAGGTATTTTCTTTTCTTTACTCCCTCAGACACTTCCTCCCATCAAGCTCTCATCACCTCTCACATAGACCATTTCAAAAGCCTCCTTATAGGCCTCCCTGCTTTGCATTTCCTCTCTCTAATCCTGTATCTAATCCATCCAACTCTGTATCATCACTACTCCTATATTCAGTAGACTCCAATGGCTTCTTATTACCTTCAGAATCAAATATGAAGCATTTTGACATTTAAATTAATTTAATTAAAATCACAATGTGAACTTTTCCTACTTTTCCAGTATTCTTATACTCTTTCTCCTCCCAACACTATGATACTGACATTGTGCATTACTTGTATTCTTGGTACATATCACTCCATCAGCTACCTCCATGCCTTTCTTTGTAAAAGCTGTTCCTCATATTTGGAATGCTCTCCTTCACTACTGACTCTTAAAATCTCAAGCTTTTTCAGGTTTCACCTCAGCTGCCATTTGTTTTATTCCTTTCCCTCTTATCTTTAGTTTCTCCCTATTTACTGATTTCTTCCCTTTCTCCTACAAACATGTTCAGTTCACCCCATCTTTAAAACCTTCCCTTGATCCTGCTTCTTTTCTGTCTATCAACTTATATCTTTTTCCTTGCAAGTAACTTAGATAAATGTACCAAAAAATGGAAGCAAGGCCAGGGAGAAGTGAAGCCAAAATGGCAGACTGGAAGGAAGTATGGAGAGCCCCTCTATCCCATATATATATTATTACTTCTCTAAGAAAATCTACAGAATGTACCAGATTAATCCTGATCAGAAAATGCAAGAAAAAAATCACAGTAAATCATATTTCCAGCGCAAGTCAGCATAGACAGACAGATCTACAGACATTGGGGATGAGATGTGGTCAAGTGCTTGGAATGTTGCATTTCAAGCTGTGCACAAATGAAAAAAGAGGTCCTGGATCTAGCAAAAAGGGCCTACCTTTGTGTAGGGTATAGGAACAGGGGCAAGCTGGTGACTTGTCACTTACTCTCTAGCTCTGGGTCAAAGATCCAGTGTGGACTGATGTAGACACGTGCTTGAAAGTGGTGTTCCAGAATAAGAATGTTCACGAGTCCTAGGCTCAGTACTGAGCAAAGAACAAGTTTACAAGTAAGCAGCCAGTATGCAGTTCAGACTCCAGGAGTAGAGCTGAGTCTTAGCTCTAGCTTTCATTTCTACCTGAAGCCTAGAGGAAGCCTAACAAGAATCCCAAATCAAAGGGGAGTCTAAACCAGCAGAGTTTTTCAGCTGATTGATAAAGATTGGATTTAACAACAATCTAGTAAAACTCCAAAAAAGACAAGCCCACAGGCATGTTGCCTAGATTCAAACCCAAATTAAGAACTTGTAGTAATCAGACCTATTAGAATGGAGAGAAAATTCCCAAAATAAAAATTCCTAGGAATATTATAACCAAAATCTAGAATTTCCTGGTCAAATTAGAAAATATTTCAAGCTGCCAGAAAGAAATTCAAGTACTGATGAATTAGAGTAAGGCTGTGTTTTAGCAACTACCAATTTATATATAGTAGCTGAGAGTTTGGAAAATAATTTTTTTTTGACTTAGACAATTGAGGTTAAGTGACTTGCCCAGGGTCACACAGCTAGGAAGTGTTAAGTGTCCAAGGCCAGATTTGAACTCAGGTCCTCCTGACTCCAGGGCTGATGTTCAGAAAACAATATTTCAGAAGGCAGAAGATATATACTAACAACCAAAATAATTTACTTAGAAAAATTGAGGACAATCTTACAGAGTAAAAAATTAACCTCTGACAAAAGGACTTCTAAGCATGTCTGATTAAGAGAAAAAAGTTATATAGAAACTTTGAAGTGTAAACACAGGAGTCAAGGGAAACATAAAAAAGGTAAATATGAATGAAGAATGATAAAGGACTAAACTAGGATAAACTGCTTTCATTTTAATATGGGGAGATGGCACACGTCCCCTGTGAATCAGGGGGTCACAGGAGTCTAATTAGACAGAAGGCCTGGAAGTGCTTCTATATCTTGATCACAGAAGAATGGAAAGGGAAGGGAAGTGGAAAACATTGAGAGGGGAGCAGGAAAAGAGAAGCTTAGGGAAAATTAATTTGCACCATCAAGAAGCCCAAGAAGTCTATGCAAACAAGAAGGAAGGAGCTGGGGGAACAGCTGACATTTGAACCCTACTGTCATCTTGAATTGGTCAGAACAAGGAAGAATACACAAGCACACAGTATGGTACAGAAATACATTTTAATCAATGTGAAAATAGGAGGGGAAAATGGGAAAAGAAGAGGAAAGCAGAAGTATAGATTAAAGGAGAAATTAGTCCTAAGCAAAACAAAGCCTAACTAAAAAAATTATTATAGTTCTTTTTGAGATAATAAAAGAAGTGAAAACTGAGAGGGAATTAGGGAATGACTATGGTACATAAATATGATGGAAGATGAAGGAGATGGTTTTGGAGAATGCAAGGATGGGCTGATATGATATATGAACTGATACAGAGTTAAGTGAGCCGAACCAGGAAAGCAATTTATACAAGGCAACAATATTGTAAAGTCAAACAACTTTGAAATACTTAGAAATTCTGCTCAGTGTAATGACCAAGTACAATTCCAGCAGACAAATGATGAGAAACATTCTACCCACCTTCTGATGCAGAATGCAAAATGAGACAAATTTTTGTATGGATTTGCCCAATACAGAAATTCATTTTGCTTGTCTGTGCATGTTTATAATGAGGGTTTTATTTTTCTTTCTCAATTGCAGGAAAGGGGATGGGGAAGAGGGAGAAAAGGAAAAATTTTGCTGATTGAAAAAAAAATTTTAAAAGAAATATGACCAGGTAACAGAATGAATGTAAGAACACAAAACCATTCTGTAAAAACAGTTTGAACAGTACTAAAGTTCAGAATGAGCTGAGGTTGACAACTTAAGTTAAAATGATTTGTTTGGGCTTTTTTTAGTGTATGGAGAGAAAAAGGAGAATCAAAGAAAGAATAAAACTTTTTCTTGGGTTAGAAGGGACAATTGACCACAGTTATGTTGTTTGTTTCTTCTAAGAAGAATGACCTTTGTACAGGGAATGACAGAACAAAAATGACTAATAGGGAATTGATACCCAAGATAAGAAAGGAGATGGTAAAAGAGCACCTTGCTGTCCTTGGCAAATTCAGGTCACCAGGACTACAAGCTCAATATGAGTCAGCAGATGAACTATACCCTCAGGTACTGAAAGAACTGACAGATGGAATTGCTGAGCCACTGATATTTGAAAGATCATGGAAAACTAGAGAGGTAACAAGATTAAAGAAGGGCAGAGAACAAAGTCTACAAACTATAGACCAGTAAGCTTGACTTCAATTCCTAGAGAATTTCTAAAAAGGATCATTAAAGACATAATTAATGAACACATAGAAAGGGAGATAGTTGTCACAAAGAGTCAGTGTAGCTTCATTAAGAACATGTCATACCAGACTAATTTTATGTTCTTTTTTGATAAGATTGCTAAGTGATTGTTATGGATATAATATACCTTAATTTTAGCAGAGCATTTAATAAAGTACCTTGTATTATCATTGTGGGAAAGATGGAAAGATATAAATTAAACAATAAAGCAATTAGATAGATGGATTCAAAACTGATTGAATTCCAAATTGCCAAGATCGTGACTAGCTGTTAATGTTTCAGTGTCAATGTGGTAGAAAGTCTCTAGTGAAAGATCTCAGGGATCTATACTTGTCCTGTGCTAGTTAATAATTTTTATCAATGATTTGGATAAAGCTATCAATATCATGTTTATATACTAACTGTGCATATACTTTGATCCAGCAATAGCGCTACTAAGTCTATATTCCAAAGAGATTGTAAAAAAGGGGAAAGGATCTACACATGCAAAAATATTTATAGCAGCTCTTTTTGGGGTGGCAAAGAATTAGAAACTGAGGGAATGGCCCATTAATTGGGAAATTACTGAACAAGTTGTGGTATATGAATGTATTGGAACATTCTTGTGTAATAAGAAATGACGGACAAGCAGATTTCAGAAAAACCTGGAAAAACTTGCATGAATTGATGCTAAGTAAAGTGAGCAGACCAGGAGAACATTATATGCAATAACAACAACATAGTTCAATGAACAACTATATATAATTGCTCTTCTCAGAAATACAATTTCAAAAGACTCTTGATGGAAAATGCTATACACATCCAGAAAAAGAATTATGGAGTCTGAATGCAGATCGAAGCATACTATTTTCACTTTTTGGGGTTTTTTTGGTGGCATTTCCCTTTTCTTCTGTTTCTTCTTTCATAAGATAACTTATGTGGAAATATGTTTATATGATTGTGCATATATAGCTATATCAAATTGCTTGACACCTTAGAGAGGAGGGAAAGAAGAGAAGGGGTGAAAGAGGGAGGGAGGGAGAAAAATTGAAACTCAAAATCTTAAAAAACAAATGAATGCTGAAAACTATCTTTACATGTAATTGGAAAAAATAAAATATTATTTACCAAAAAACAATGTCATGTTCATCAAGATTATAGATGAGAAAAACTAGGAGGATTGCTAACAAACTGGATGGCAGAATTAGGATCTATAAAAGTATCTTCACAAGCCAGATAGAGGATTGGGCTAAATTTAATTTTAAAAAAACCCCCAAATTCAAAATAAATGTTAAGTCTTGGATGCAAAAAGTCAGCATCACAAGCACAAAGTAGAGAAGGTGTAATTAGATAGGAGTTGTTTTGAAAAAGATCTGACAGTTTGGTGGACTAAAAGCTCAAAATAAATCAGCCGTGTGATAAGGCAATCAACATAGCTACAACATTGAGTGGCGTGTTATCAAGTCATTTTTCAATTGTGTCCATCTCTTTGTTTGGGGGTTTTCTTGGCAAAGATACTCAAGCCTGCCTTTTCTTTCTTTAGCTCATTTTACAGATGAGGACATTGAAGCAGGCAGGGTAAAGTAACTTGTCCAGCATCACATAGCTAGTAAGTGTATGAGATCAGATCTGAACTCAGCACTCTATCCACTATTCCTCTAAGCTGCCCATTGGGAGGCACAGCTTCCAGGAATTTGAGGTTTTTGTCTGTCCTTGTGTACTCTGACCTTGAAGATTTTGTCTATAGTATTATATTCAGATCTCTTGAGTTACTGTTTAGGAAGGTCAGCAATAAGCTGGAGAATATCCAGAGAAGGCCAACTAGAACCCTGAGTTCATGTCATAGGAAGGAAGCAAATGTGTTTGATCAGGAGAAGAGAAGACTCAGGAAAGACATCATAAGTGTCTACAGGTATCTGAGAGACTGTCAGAGGGAGGAGAGATTGGACTTGTTCTAATGGTTCCTAATAAAAGAATCAGGGGCAAGGGATGGGAGTTGAAATAAGAACAATTTAGACTTGAGGTCCAGAAAAGCTTCCTAATAATTAGAGTTGTCCCAAAGTGGAACAGGCTAACTTGAAAGCTTTCAGCTTTCTTATAGTCCTTCAAGCAGAAACTGGACAACTATTTATTAGGCACATTGTAGAGAAGATTTCAATGGTGTATAGTTTGGGCTAAATAACCATGGAGGTTCTTTTCAACTCAAATTCAAGAATTCAAATTTAAAGTCCTATAAAAAATTTCCTAAATCTGTTGTTTCCACTTTTATACCACCCTATTCACTCTTCAACCCCTAACAATTTGGTTTTTGACTTTAACACTCAACAGTTATCAAAATAATTTTCTTAATGTATATGTTTGACTTTGTAACTCCCCTGCTTAAAAATGTTCTGTGGTTCCCTATTGCCAAAAGCAATATAGCTTATAGACTCTATGCATGGAAATCACTGTTACAAGATTTGGCCTGGTGTTCTTGAGACTATCATTAAGGTCTCCTCTAAAGGGAGGCTATAAGCTTCTAGAAAATATTCATTGAAAAATACTCACAATAATATTTTTGAAAGCAATACAGCTCAAGATCTAAATAATATTTTGTCCACCATCAGCTTGTTTTTCCCTCTGATAATAAACCCCCCAAATAATATTTTGCTTGACTGCTGATGTACAAATTGTCCAACTTCAGGGCTGCTAACCAAAATCGGTGTGTAAGAACTATACCATCAGAAAGACTCTTTCGATCATTCCCTTCCCTCTGGCAGGACCACATCTTTCCTTCCCGCTGAATGGACCTATGTCTCTATGTTTCCCAAGCGAAGCATATATATGAATTATACTCTATGATCATGTCTGAGTTGTAAATCAATCTCAATCTCCTTTTTCCTTTTCCTCTCTTCCCTTTTGCTTCCAATAAAGATTTGCATTGAACTGATTCCCAATGTTTTACATGTAATTCTCTGCATTTGAACTTATGTCTCTGGTTGACCTACAGGCCTCTCATTAGGCATAAAATGAGTATTCAGACAAGAATTTAACCTATTGATAACCATCTCTACACTGGGAGAATAAGGTACTATGAGCCCAGCTGTAGAAAGCAAGAGTCAACCAAGGAACTTTATATCCTTTCAGGAAGGACTCCCTTACAGAAGCAGATTATCACAAAACAAAATTATACATTGAAATTTCACTACAGGATAGTTTTCTATGTTTATTTTACTTTGCTACCCTCATATCTCTATTTACTAACTCAGTGGACTACTAGCTGCTCTGCAAACTCAAGGTGCCGTCTCCCATATTCCCAGAGATTGATCCCTCTTCTGCAAAACATGCTCTATTCTCTTTCAATGAGGCAGCTAAATGGCAGCTGGATCCAGGAAGACCAGACAAATTTGGCTACAGTTATTTACTAGCTATGCAACTCTGAGCAAATTATTTAACCTTTATCTTTCTCAGATTCCTCAGCTGTAAAATGAGGATTAGTAATAATACCTATTTACCAGAGTTGGTTGTGAGGATCAAAGGAGGTATTTGGTTTTGGGGGGAGTTTTGGCAGAGGAGAATGAGTTAAATTCTTTTTAAAAATATTTTTTAAAAAAATTTCTTTCTCTTTTTTCCCCATTTAATATTTTATTTTCCCCCATTTACACATAAAGATAGTTTTCAACATTCATTTTGGTAAGATTTTGAATTCAAAATTTTTTCTCCCTCCTTTCCCAAGACAGCAAGTAATTTAATATAGGTTATACATACATAATAATTTTAAGCATATTTCCATATTGTGAAAAACAAATCAGAACAAAAGGGAAAAACTACAAGAAAGAAAAAAACAACAACAAAGTTAAAATAGTGTGCTTTGATCTGCATTCAGTCTCCCTAGTTCTTTCTCTGAATGTGGATGGCATTTTCCATCACTAGTCTATTGGATCACTACTGTTGAGAAGAGCTAAATCTATCATAGTTGATCATCACACAGTCTTGCTTTTATTGTGTACAATGTTTTCTTGGTTCTGCTCACTTCTCTCAGCATCAATTCATGTAATGCTTTCCAGGATTTTATGAAATCTGCTTGCTCATCATTTCTTTTTTTTTTTAATTAAAGCTTTTTATTTGTATAACATATGTATGGGTAGTTCCCCAGCATTGATCTTTACAAAGCTTTCCATTACAAATTTTACCCCCAGTCCCCTCCCCTCCCCTAGATGGCAGGAAGTCCACTACATGTTAATAATGTTGAAATACTTGACAAGTTGTGCAAGAAAAATCTTATCTACAAGAAAAAAAAAGAAAATCAGAGAAAGGAAACACAGTGCAAGCAAACCTCAGTAGAGTTGCTCATCATTTCTTAAAGAATAATAATATTCCATTACATTCAGTATCGCAACTTATTCAACCATTCCCCATTGATGGGCATCCCCATGAGATATTTGTAAAGAGCTTAGTAGAGTGTCTGAGATTGTGCTACTAGATGCCTACTATGGTAGGAGTTTAATAAATGTTTGTTTCCTTTCTTCAAAGCTTTACATAGGTGTTACCTCCATTAATTCTTTGATCCCTCCAACTGAAGCTCAGGTTTTCCTAATATATTTGGTGGGAACTTTGCTTTGCCTCTATCATATTCTGCCTTTTATTTTGATATCTACCTTCATGTCATACATCTCCTACCAGTGTATAAGCTTCCTTTCAGCTGGCTTGTGACATTTTCATCCCAATATCTCTAGTGTTTAACAAAGGGGGCCTGGGAACAGCCCTTATGGCATCTTATAAGTCCCAGATTAAACTCCAGGTTTCTCTCCCTCTTCTATGCTTATTTCCCTGAGGCCTGGCATCTAGAACTTCATACTAGGCCAAACAATGGGTTGGGGAAGAAATGTTATTATTATTAAATTTCATCTACATTTTAAAATATCTTATATTAAATTAATTTTAAATTAAAGTTCATCTATATTTTTAAAAAACCTAATGCCTATAGAAGTTCACAGTTTAATATACAATTTTTCCTGTCATGTGAATATTAAAATATTCATGTTTGTTAAGTTCACACAAAAAAGAAAAATTAAAACAGCAATAAAGAAGTAGATAACAGAACCAAGGGCCATCAGAAAGGTTCAGCCTGAGATCAATAGCCCTAATATTATCCCAGGTCCCCTTATACCAGACAACATGAATCTCAAGCAGATGGACAAATTGCCTGCATTTTCCCACACTGAGCTATTATCAGGGTAGATAATAAAATATGTCAGAGATGGTGGGCAAGTCAAATCACCAAAGTAGTACTTGGACATCCAGAGCAGGATCAGAGCTTGACCCTGCTGAGCAAAGCCAGGCAAGTTTGTGTTTCCACCAAGGAGTCCAGTCCCTCTGCACCATGTTGGTCTGCTTTGTATATGGTCTGGACTCCAAGGCAGATGAAGCCTTGGGTTTAAGAAATTCACCTTTTCTTCTTTGTTGGGAAGTAAATAGGAACTATTTGAGGGACAGCAAAGAGGAAGGGGACGGGTCTTCTTTATCTGGGAAAAAGAACAAGAGAAATCTGACAAGCCCAAATTAAGGTTCTAGACAGGAACCAAAAGATGAAGAACTCCATAGGTAAGGCTGACATTGGACATCAGAAACATACAAGAAGGGTGAAGCAAGGGTGCGTATTATCACTATTATTATTTGATATTGTACTAGAAATAGTTATAAAACAGGAAAAATAAATCAAAGGAATAAGCATAGACAAAGAGGAAATATGACTAACACTTTTTGTAAATGATATGATGTTTTATAGAGCACTATACAATTAACCAAAAAACTAATCAAAAAATTGCAAATTTCAGCAAAATTGCAGGATGTAAAATAAACCTACATAAATTACTAGTATTTCTGTATATCACCAACAGCAAGAAGTAGAAAGAAAAATGCTAATTAAAATAACTACAGATACAATAAAATACTTGGGAGTCTAGCTAGCAAGACACATATGGGAACTATATGAACACAATTACAAAACATTCTTCACACAAATAAAGATAGATCTAAATAATTGAAGAAATAGTAATTGCTCATTGGTAAGCAAGCCAATATAATAAAAATGGCAATTCTACCTCAGTTAATTTACTTATTCAGTACCATGCCAGATTACCAGAGGATTATTTTAAAGAGCTAAAAAAATTTATCTGAAGGAACAAAAAGTCAAGAATATCAAAGGGAATAATAAAAAAGAAAGTGGGAAGCAAGAGGGCCTCATATTACTATATCTCAAACTACTAGATAGTTGTACTCATCAAAACACTTTGATACTAAATAAGAAACAAAGAGGTTGATCAGCGGAGCAGATTAGGTACACAATATAGAGAAGCAAATGAATTCAGTAAGCTAGTACTTGGTAAATTCGAAGATTCCAGCAACTGGGGTAAGAATTCACTGACAAAAATTTTTTGAGATCTTTGAGAATGTCATTTACAACACATGCATTAAAACAGCACTAAATAATAAAAGAAGATCATCTACAAGAAAAAAAAAGTTGTCTGGCAGAATGGAAGTAGAGTAGCAGAACCTCACATTGTATATCAAAATAAACTCAAAATGAGTGCATAATTTAAATGTAACAAGTTATATGATAAGTAAATTAGTAGGGTAGGGAAAAAAATTACCTGTCAGACTTAGAGATAAAAGAAGAATTCAAACAAGAGACAGAGGTTCAAGAGGTAAAATGCATAATTTTGATCATCTAAAGTTTTAAAAATGTTTGTCTTAACAAAATCAATTCAGCTAAAAAGAAAAGAAAAGCAGTAAACTGAGGGAAAAAACTTTGCAGCAAGTTTCTTTGATAATTTGATAATAATAAAAAGATCTCATTTCTAAAATATATAGGGAATTGAATAAAATTTACCAAAAAAAAGTCAATCCCCAATTGATAAATGGTCAAAGGATATGAATAGTTTTCAGAGAAAGAAATCAAAGCTACTAATAGTTATATGACAAAATGCTCTAAATCACTAATAATTAGAAAAATGCAATTTCAAACAATTCTGAGATACTACTTCCTACCCATCAGATTGGCTAAGATGACAAAAATGGAAAATAATAAAAGCTGAAGGCTATTATTTAGTAACTACTGCTAACATACTGCTGGTAGAGCTGTGAATTGATTCAGTCATTCTGGAAAGCAATTTGGAACCATGAACCAAAGGTATTAAATTGTGCATAACCTTTGGTATGAGTCCCCAAGACTCAAAGAAAGAGGGAAACAACCCATATGTACCAAAAAATATTTATAACAGCTTTGTGTGTTTGTGTGTGATGGCAGAGAATTGGAAACTGAGGGGGTACCCATTAATTGGGAAATAAACAAATTGTGGTATGTGAATGTGATGGAATACTGTTGTATTGAAAGAAATGATGAAAAAGATGGTTTCAGAAAAATCTGGGAATATTTATATAAAATGATGTAAAGTGAAGTGAAAAGAACCAGGAGAACAATTTACACAATAGCAGCAATACTGTAGAGAATCAACTGTGAAAGACTTAGTAACTGATCAACACAATGACCTACCACATTACAAATCACTCAAGGTAAAACATTAGTTACCTTCAAATAGAGAACTAATGGACTCATAGTATAGCCTGAAGCATTTTTTTTTCTTTTGCTAGTCTTTTTTTTTTTTTTTTTTTTTTTTTTTGGTGGGGACAGGGAAGAACCGAGGGCAGGAAAGACTTTGCTAATGCAAAGATGTGTTTTGCATGACTGTCCATATTTGCAATATGATTTATTTTCCTTGCCTTCTCATTGCATGGGATGAGAGGAGAGAGAAGAGAATTTGCAACTGAAAAAATGAAAAAAAGTTTTTATACTTTAAAAACAAAAATAAAATAAATTAGCATCCAGGAAACAAATACATATCATGAGGGAGGTCTATAGCTACCACAATGCCCGTCCCATTCCAAAGGCTTAGTGCCAGCAAGTAAAAATTTGTATCAGAAAGTATCTCCCTGAAAGCAGATGAGCCACATAGCCGTGTACAGCCATACAAAAAGACCTTATAAGAAAAGAGCCTAAAGCAAGGCAAAAGGAGCCTTCCTGGCAAGGCTAAGTCTCCTCTTCTCTTCCCTACCTCTAATTCTTCAGTTTTCAAGAGAATAAGCCCTGTCTGCGCATCTTCTGGGAGTTTTCCTGAGAAACCCAGGAACTCAGAATCAGAGGATCTTAGGGTATCAAAGTTGGGTCAGTTCTTAGGTATCAACTTGTTTAACCCCTTCATATTTTTTATTAAAGTTTTTTTTATTTTCAAAACATATGCATGGATAATTTTTCAACATCGACCCTTGCCAAACCTTGTGTTCCAAAATTTCCCCTTCTCCCCCCCATCCCTTCCACTAGATGGCAAGTAATCCAAAATATGTTAAACATGTTAAATTATATGTTAAGTCCAATATGTGTATACATATTTATACAATTATCTTGCTGCACAAGAAAAATCAGAACAAAAAGGAAAAACAATGAGAAAGAAGATAAAATGCAGGCAAACAACAACAAAAAGAGTGCAATGCTATGTTGTGGTCCACACTCAGTTCCCCCAGCCCTTTCTCTGTAACCCCTTCATATTACAAATAGGGAAACTGAGGCCCAGGGGCTGAGAAAGATCTGCTCAGAGCCACATGAGCTGTTGATGGCAGGGGAGCACCAGAATTCAGGCTTTCTTATTCCTAGCTCAGGATTCCTCCTAATCTCTGATCAGACAATGATGGGTTCACAGGTATCTTCTCCAGATCTACAGCACAAGACAAGGACATCCAGGACAGCCCAGAGCTAAAAGAGATCCTTGAGAAGGAGGTCGGAGCTCCAAGGAATAAGAGGAGACAAAGGGGGCTCAGAGCCCTCACAGCTGGCGGCCCACCTTCCCCAGAGTCCCCTCTGCTCCCGAAAAGTGCATCTCCTCCTTCCCAGGCTTCTACTCCTCCTCAGCTGAGGTGACTTGACTCCCTGTCCAGACCCCCTTTTAGTAGACGAGACAGGGTGGGACGTTTCTAATTCTCTTCTTTGGGAGAATTAAAACCTTTTCCCCAACTAAATCATTGGCATTTCCTTAACTTTTTGGATCTAAAACACGGACAAATGAAGCTAACTGACATCGAGCTCTAGGTGCTCATTAATTCTAGGGGAGACTAAGAGCCAGCAGGAATCAAACCTTGGAAGGTGGCAGCATCGGCAAAGTCTTGTCCCTGCCTCCAGGAGACGGGCCTTCCTGGTGGACAGGAGCCTTCCCTTTTAGGCAGGCTTGCCTCCCTGGTGGAGGGCCTGGCAGTGTGGATTAGCCTGGCCATCTGTGTCCATCCCTTCACTCCCCAGTGGGAAGATAGGAGCCACCCACCCTCCTCAGAGCTAAAATACCTGCAGGCAAACCAGGGCTGGGACCGAGAGGGGAAGAAGGGATTGCTGAATCATCCCCAAAGGTCAAATCCTGCAGTGAAGGCTGCCTCAGGCCCGGAGGCAACCAGCAGAAAAAATTGATCTTAGAAAGTTTTGATAGGGTCATATAAATCAGGGAAGATGGAAAAGTAGCCAAGGAGCAGGGTTCTGTCTTTCCAAGTTTCTAACTGCCAAGGTCAGAGGCACTGGGAACATTCAGCACAACAAGAATCTGTCAGCCATTTCTGCAGCATTTCCCTAGGCAGACTTATTTCACATTACTGTGAGCTCAAGGTCTCTCTCCCCTAGTGCCTGCTGGGCTCCGGGGATTTTATTGCCTGCAGGATGGAGTTGAGGGGAGACCTGGCACTGGCACTGGCACTAGGTGACCTGGCTAGGCCATAGACCTCTTTACAGTTTCCCCTTTGTAAAATGAGGAATTACGTTTGACTAGATTGGGGCTTCTTACCCTTCTTTGTGTCAGGGACCCCTGTGGCAGTCCAGTGAAGCCAATGGGCCCCTGATCAAAATAATTGTTGCTCACGCTCATAATTCAATCCAATCAACATTTATTAAGCATCTACCATGTACCTGGTAGTAAAGGTTAATGAAAATAAAGTTATAACTTTTCCCCAACTAAATTCCTATGTTGTGTTCCCCTGGTTAAGAATCTCTGGGCCATGTAGTCATTTATTAGGGCAGTACACAGTGTAGAGTGGACACTTAATAATAGGTTGTTGATTGATTGATTGGTTAATTGATTCAGGCTTTCTCTGAGGTTATGCTTCCCTTATTCTGTGATTTATGATTAACCAAAAAAAAAAAAAAAAGTGGCAGAGGAGGGGGAGCTGTCGAAGACATTTGAATCCAAACTCCTGGAATATTCAACTCGGGCCCTGAGGGGACGGCCTCAGTCCAGCCTGGCTGGAATGACTCTTGCTGCTCCATTACAGTTAGCATTTATGACTAGCATTTAGCTAGCTTCTCCATTAGGTTGGAGCCATCTACTCTTTGAAAATAGCGGTCAGAGCCTCCAGCTCTGCTCTCTCAGTCACTGTGGCCCTGACTGCCCTTCAGCCAGACACCAAAGGGAATTCCCCCTCCATGAGAGAAGGGATCTGATCATTGGCTGGTGCGGCCATGCAGCATCTCTTCAAACTCTTTTAGAAGAGGAAGCTTTAGAGGAGAGCTCTCTCTTAATTCAGTGTCCAGACAGCCAAATGTCTCAGTGGGAACTTCTATTTTCTGGACACATGAATTGCTGGTCTGGCCCCACTGCTAAATGGCACAGCTGGTGAGGAGAGAAGGGAGTCGGGGCTCCCTCATGTCCCAGTGCCCCTCAATCACAGCTGCAGTCTAACCTGCCCCTACTGTGCGCCAGACACCCAGGAAGAGTCGACATTTCTCTCTCCTGTCTGCTTGGGAGCAGAATGGCCAGGAAATAATGGCAGTTCAACACAAAACAAACAGTGATTAACTTCCCAACTGCATACCCTCAACTTCCTTATCTGTTGATTGGGGATAATAATATTTGCACCACCTGCCTCTGGGACTGTTGTGAGGAAAGTGGTTTACAAGATAAAAACCTGTAAGGTATTACTATTATTATTATTATCTCATTCTTTTCATTTTTCTCAACGGGGTTCAGAAAGAATCAGTCCAAGGATAAGTTGCTATATTATTACCCCTTTATGTTTAATATTCTGCGGACTATTACACAGGTGGAGAAAATGATTCTTTATAATTGAATAAGAGTATTGGGATGTAAGTTCATTTTCAATAGCTTCACTGAAAGCATCTCTGAGACATTATTATTATTATCACCATTATTATTATTATTATTATTATTCTACCATTATGTTAGAGAATCTTTCATGATACAAAAGGCCAGTGTATTCTCAAGACAATTTTCTTACCCTTATCTCATAGCCCCTACTCCAGAAACCCAGAAAGATATAGGCAAGATAGAAACCCACTGATATATGGAGCATGATTCCCCACTTATGAGCACAGCCTTCACAATATTCCAAAGGGAAATTTTTTTATTAAAATGAGGGAAATGAAATAGAAATGTTCAGATGAGCAGTCAGTTTCAAAGATGCAAGTGAATTCTCATTCACTTACAGTTCCAAATATGAGAACTAATTTGGCAGAGCCCCTCTCCCACTAGGCCTATTGAAGACTCTGACTGATCCCTTCTCCTGAAAGTGGGGGGCAGAAAACATCTCTCTGTCTCTCACTCTAACAGTTCCTCAGGTGAAGCTGACAAGCTCTCCAATTTTTTTTATTCCATTTTCTTATGAACAGTATTTTGAATTGTTTTCTTCTCTCCAGCTTACTACTGCTATTTCCCCCCAAAGTCTCCTTTATCTTGTTCAGTTTCTCCTGTTTGCCTGAACACCCATTACTAACATATCAATTGGGGCAGACCACTCCATTTCCCCCAGGTTTTTTGGTTAAGAAAGGGATGGAAAAGAGGCAGATACCTCCAGAATTCCCTACAATTTTACCAATAATCCATACAAGATGTAGTCAAGAGGGTTAGAGCTGTTAGAAAGGCTCTACAGAGGAGATGGGGGACAAGACAATGATATGAATATTAATGTTGATATTAAAATAACAAACAGCAAGCATAGAAGCTCATATTTAATCATCATGGCTTACAGGATATGCACAATATTTGTCTGCTCATGGAGACAGACAAGGGTAAAATTGAGAATGTGGGTAGAGTGCTTTTATAAAGATACTGAAAATTTGGCTGATACTAAGAAAAAATTGGAAGAGATAATTATACATCTTTCATTCTAAAAATTAAAAGCACAAAGGGTTTACTGACTATAGCACCTACAGGAGAGCAGACCATGGGGAAGAGAGATGGGCTGGGATTTCTCTAGCACTCTATTTCTTCTGACGAGCCTGAACTGCTTCTCCAAGCCTAAGTGGGGATCCTGTCCCACAAATGTCTTGAGAAATGTCATGCGATCATATAGACAGAGCTGGAGGAACCTGTGAGCTCATCTAATCCAGAGTAGTTAAGAAATTTACACAAATTCACACAGGTAGCAAGCAGCAAAATTAGGCTAGGAAGTGAGGTTCCTCTGATTTTTAGGGTAAGTGCTTATAGCCTGCTGCCTACTGTTGTCTGAGAAGTAGCCCTGAGGGACAGAAAGAACAGATGTTACACTCTAGGAGGCAGTTTGGTATCACTAGAACAATGAACTTTCTGAATCTGTTTTCCCATCTATAAAGTTTTATTTGTACAAAAATAGCAACTCTTTTTGTGGCAGCAAAGAATTGGAAATTGAGGGGACACCCATTATTGGGAAATGGCTGAATATATGATTGGGATGGAATACTTTTGTACTATAAGAAATAATGAGAAGAGTGGTCTCAGAAAAACCTGGAAAGATTTACATGAATTGATGCAAAGTGGAGTGAGCAGAAACAGAAAAATGTTGTACATAGTAACAGCAATATGGTTAACTATGATCAATTGTGAATGACTTAGCTACTCTTAGCAAGACAATGATCCAAGACAATTCCAAAGGACTTATGATGAAAAATGGTATCCAACTCCAGAGGAAAAAACTGATGAACCTTAAATGCAGATTAAAGAAAACTTTAAATAAAGTTTCTTTATTATTCTTGCTTTTTTTTTGGTCTTGTTCTTTTTTTTTTTACAACATAACTAATATGGAAATGTTTGCATTATTGCACATTTATAATCTATATGAGATTGCTTGTTTTCTCAAGAAGAAGAAAAGAGAAGAAAGGAGAGAGAGAATTTGGAACTCAAAATTTTAAAAAGCAAATATTAAAGTGTGTTGTTTACAAGTAATTGATAAAAAATTAAAAGACAAAAAATGTGAATTGCCATCATGATTATAAAGATGTTCTGGGTCACAGTTATATATGCACAGGAGCCCTAGAATTGGCAAATCACTCTGGCTGCTGGCCCAATCCCTACAGCCATCATGAAAGGAAGCAACTATGTAGAGAAGAGACTTGTGATCCCTACCAGATGCCACACACAAGACGGATAAACCAGCTTAGCTGAAGCAATAAGTTGAGGGAAAGATAGGAAGGAGCATGTGCCAATTAAGTCAAACCACTTCTACTACCTTGACCACCATCCTGCCTGCTAGAGACAACCCAAGGCTCTGACCCCAAAAGCCTTGGGAATAGCAATGCTTCTGATCCAATGCTGTCAGGTACCATCCTAGGATATGACTGCAAAGATGCAGCCCAGTGACTGTTCCAGTAGGTGCTATAGCCACATCTGTGGAAGACCCAGTAAACCCAGTGAACATGATTCTTTTTCACCAAAGTCCTTGACATTGTCAGATTATTTCATATCAGAAATTGATATGATTTTATGGTGGAAATAGCATCAAAGAAGAGACATTACCGCCTACTTTTCCACTGTATTCTAAGGACCAAGAGAACTGACTCGAAGCTGAAACCTTCTATTTATATTGTCTCCCCTTTTAGAATGTGAGATCCTTGAGAGTAGGGTCTGTCTTATTTTTCCAAATTGTTTCCCTAGCACTTAACACTGTACCTTGCGCAGAGTAAGCTCTTGAAGTATGCTTTTTTATTTATTGGTTTGTTCATTTGTTAAAAGACACAGGAAAATCTCCAGTCACATTCCATTTTAGCCAGTAGTTCAACAGGATCTGGTGTAGATTGTATCTCTTCATGTTGCTATCTATCATCAATCAGGTAAATGACCCATGGTAAGCAGGAAGAAAGGAAGACATTCACCATGTTTGAAATAACATGGAGAATTGCACTTTAAACAATTAAGAGATAGTGATCTTCCTCTAACTCGTTTTATTTTGTGATCCACTTCATCCTCCATCTTCTATCACTACTTCCATCCAGGAATCCATAAATAAAAGAGCTGTCTGTGTTTCATTAAAAATCCTATAGACAGGATCTTGTAAATGTATCCTTTCATATAGAATTAAGATGAGAAGGTCTCTTCAAAAGAGCTGAATGAACTAAAGCATCCGCCTAGGGCATTTTCATTATGAAACAATTTTAAGTAAATTCTCCTGAAAGCCCTAAATTTATGGAACTATATTGATCTCGGAGATATTAAAATAAATTTGCGACTTTCCTAAACCTTGTTTGAACTAAATGATTCTACAGGACAAGGAAGGCAAGGAACGACCCTGTGAGCTTCATTACTTTAGCTTCATTATTTTAGCCTACGTTCAGAAGCTTGTATAATCAAACTGCATCTAGCAAGGTTTGGCCACCCAGACAGAGTAGAATCTCTTGCAGTTTCTCCTCTCCTGCTATTGTTTTCCCTGTAAAAGCCTTCAAAGACACTCTGGGTTTATAAATTCATTCTTGGCAGGAGGGACTTTTGGACTGAGAAGTACCCACCCAGGATGGCAGACAGGAGGCCGGCCCAGGACATTGGCCAGATCAAGGGCCTGAGATGGGAGATCCCTGAACTGCAGAGCAAATAAATCAACAGTCTTTGACTTCCTTTCAAAGAAAGTTTAGAATACATCAAAGTGTTTGCCTTCATATTACTCTCTTCCTTTGGAAAAAAATAAAAGAGGGATCACACTAAAATTTTCCAGTGGTTAGTATTACTCCTAAACAGTACTTGGGGTCTGCTGCATATGAAAGGTGAAGGTCTTTGCTGTTCAATTTAACTATTGGTTTTCCCTAGGTATATCCCTTTCTATTTTCAGTCATCCCTCAGTTATTCACATGGCTAATATAAATGGTAATTACAAACAATTCATAATTCATAATTTGTTTTTTTTATTTTTATAGATTTTTTTAGTGTTGTGTGAGACAGGGAAAAATGAAGAATTCACAGAGGGGAACAATCAATGTGTGTGTGTGCGTGCGTGTGTGTGTGTGTGTGTGTGTGTGTATATATATATATATATATATATGTTATATATATGTATATATAACATATATATATATATATATATATTCTTTAACTATCAGCTAGAATTAAAGAAGCCTGATAGGCCTCAGTTTGTTCTCCCAGAGGCCACATGACAAGAGACAAGGACATACATTTAGGTCATAATTGTCCAAAAAAGGGAATGAAATTGTTGCAGCCAATCAAAGGGGTAAAAGGAGGGGTTAATGATTTTTGAAGGTTGGGAGGTAATAAAATTAGGTTCCTGCTTTGAAGCAATGGCCTTCTCCCTCCAAGTACTTCCCTTTTACTCAGGGGCTGTTGGACCTCGGATTTCATGAAATTCTAAATTAAATACTTTTCTGCTTTTCACTTTGAGAAACCTCTGAGTAGTCATTTTGGTGAGGGTCTGAATGTCCCACACAGTGTGATCCCCTCCCCAATATGCACATACAACATATGCAAAGCCTATGCCAGATTTTCCCATAAGTATGTATAGAGTGCAGGGGAAAGTGGGTTACAGCTTTATGGAATATATGTGACAATTGCTCCTTTATGGAACTGTGAAGTTGTATCCCCTCTAGTTCCCAAGGCAGACACTGCCATCAGTTGACCTGGGGGAAACTAATGGTAAGATGAAAAGTCCAAAATTCTTTGGAACCTTTAAAACTCTCAAGTTCCTCTCCTGGTCAAAACAAGGTGGATGTAAGGGCCAGGATGGACATCTAAAGCAAAGCTAGAGCGGAAGTTTCCTGCCCCAAGCATTTCCTTCTCAAGGCAGTTTAGTTTTCTATAATCCTTTGAATGAATCCCATCTGGCTTTCAAAAATTGACCAAAAATGGCCTCACTGGCTCTTTATTGGTGTTTTCATGGCTCACAATGAGGGCAAGTAGCAATTGTTTTCTGTCTTGGCCACAAACTCTGAGGGTCTTCTCCTCCCTGACTGATTTTGGGGGAGGTCAAACCAGACCATCTTTTGTCTCAATTCTAACCTAGCCTTTAATCACTGAATGGGTGTTGCCTCAGAGAAACTGAGACTGAGAAAGACTTTGATTTAGAAAGACCAAGGTCTTCCCCCACGGGCCTCCTATGATTCTGGAGGTGACAATAAGGTTGATGACTTTGCATAGCTATGTCTCACTTCCATTAAATTCATTTGCAGGTCAAGACTTGTGATGTTATTGATCCTCAGGCTATCCAAGCATGCAGTGCAACTGTCAGTGCTATTTGAGGAACTTTTCACACTTAGTCTAAAGCCTGTCAGTAAAATCAAGAAATTGGCTAATTGATTTATGTTATCACTTACTTTTAGTGGTATAGTAGATAGAGCACCAGCCCTGAAGTCAGAAGGACCTAAGTTCAAATTCAGCTTCAGGCACTTAGCATTTCCTAGCTGTGTGACCCCCTGGGCAAGTCACTTAATCCCCAATTGCTTCTGAAAAAAAAAAAAATCAACTATCTCTTTACTTCCAAAAGAATAATAGAAAAGGAAAACATTCAACAAAACTAATCAACCGAGTCTGACAACATATGGAATATTCCACATTCATGGTCCACCACTTCTGTCAAGAAGGGAGGAAAGTGTGATTTCTCATACCTTATTCAGTGCCAAGCTTAGTCATCATAATAATACAGCATTCAATTCCAGAATTAATTTCTTTTTTTAAATAATATTTTTTTCCAAATTATGCAAAAACAGTTTTCAACATTCACCTTTGCAAAACTTTGTGTTCCAAATTCTCCCTCTCCCTCCCTCTGCCTCCTCCTCCCCCTTCTCCAAGACAGCAAGCAATCCAATATGTTAAACTTGTGAAATTTTTCTAAACATATTTCCATGCCAGATTTAATTTCTATTTGATTTTAGAGAACATTCTAGAAGGAACCAGGTGGCAAAGTAGAGTACTAGACTTGGAAGCAGGAAGGTCTGAATTCAAATCCCTGGCTTCAGACACTAATTGTGTGATTCTGGGCAAATCATTTAAATCTGTTTATCTCAGTTTTCTCAATTGTAAAATGAGGATCATTTAATAGCACTTACCTCACATGGTTACTGTGAGGATCAAATGAGATCCTATTTATGAAAATCTTTAGCACGGTGCCTGGCATATAGTAGATACTATATAAATGCTTATTTCTTCCCCTTCTCCCTTCTATCATTTCTCCTACTGCTAATTTACCCTCCTATTTTTATGGCCTCAGTTTATGATGAGGTTATATGGAGGGGAGCCCAGGAGTATGGTGGAAACCTGGGAGAAACAGACTGGATTTAAAAATATATCAAAGATAACCCATATGAAAATAATTAAGAATTTACTAAATTTAACTTGCTACAGAATTGCTTTCATTCCTATTCACTTCTGGTGTGTCTCATTATGATTACTGTGTCTCCAAGGTTGTACCAGTGATTTCCAGGTTCTGACTGGTCCTAACAAGCTGAAAAGACTTTGCATAGAGCCTAGAAATAGAGTCACACAACAAGGATTCAACACCAGCAGTTAGTTTACCAAAGAGATTGTTGAATGTTTGGTAACAGAAATTCATGAAATTTGTATACAACAGTGTAGATGTGCTGCACCTTACATTAGTGAAGAAAAACCCATGCTGACAAGAATCACATGTCTTTGAGGTATTCATGCATGCATGCAATATGTGCTAATTAAGCCTTCAAGTCATTTATACAGCCATTCATGCAATATGTATTAATCAAGCATTTGCTATGTGTTAGATACTCTACTAGAGGATGAAAGCAAAAATAAAACAGTTTCTACTCTGAGAGCTTACATTCACTTGAAAGAGGGAGCACAAAAATGACAGGAAAAGATAATGATGAATGTTGGAGGGGATGTGGGAAGACTGGGACACTGATGCATTGTTGGTGGAACTATGAACAGATCCAACCATTCTCGAGAGCAATTTGGAACTATGCTCAAAAAGTGATCAAACTCTGCATATCCTTTGACCCAGCAGTGTTTCTATTGGGTTTATATCCCAAAGAAATCATAAAAGAAGGAAAGGACCCCACCTGTGCAAGAATGTTTGTGGCAGCCCTTTTGTAGTGGCTAGAAACTGGAAACTGAATGGATGCCCATCAATTGGAGAGTGGCTGAATAAATTATGGTATATGAATGTTATGGAATATTATTGCTCTGTAAGAAACGACCAGCAGGACGATTTCAGAGAGGCCTGGAGAGACTTGCATGAACTGATGCTGAGTGAAAGGAGCAGACCCAGGAGATCATTATACACAGCAACAACAAGACTATATGATGATCAATTCTGACATTGCTCTCTTCAACAATGAAATGTTTCTAACCACTTCCAATTGTTCACTGAAGAAAGCCATATGCACCCAGAGAGAGGACTGTGGGAACTGAGTGTAGACCACAACATAGCATTTTCACTCTTTTTATTATTGTTTGCCTGCATTTTGTTTTCTTTCTCATTTTTTCCTTTTTTTGATTTGATTTTTCTTGTGGAGCATGATAATGTGGAAATATGTATAGAGGAATTGCACATATCTAACATATATTGGATCACTTGCCCACTAGGGGAGAGGATAGGGGAAAGGAGAGGAAAAATTAGAACACAGTTTTGTAATGGTGAATGTTAAAAATTATCCATGTATATATTTTGAAAATAAAAAAACTATAATAAAAAAAGAAAGAGGAAACACAACCCAACACAGAAAAGTAAACACAAAATAGAAACAACTGGGGTGGACTGGTCTTTAAGGACCAGGCCCTAGAGAATGGATAAAGGAGAAATTTTAGAATTCAAATTTTAAAAAAAATGAATGTCAAAAATTATCTTTGCATGTAATTAGAAAAAAATAAAATGCTATTAAAAAATAAAGAGAACCTACTCTTCCCAGGAATCTTATTCAAAAGGAGGGCATCCTAGTTTAGGGGAATGTTTTATACCAACTGTTTTTATTGTATTTTCTCAGTCAATATCCTAGTCTAAAAGTTAATGGAATCAACTGGTTAGTTGTAGAGAACACTGTGGGCAACTATGTTAGAGATACAGGCCATTAGGTTTGCCCCTAGATCCCTGAGAGAAGTCATCAGCTGCCCTCTCAGAAATCAACTTTGCCAATCCAAGTATGATGAGGAAGAACAAGATCAGAGGGAATGCCACATGCTACACACACACACACACACACACACACACACACACACACACACCCCTGAGTTTTCAGGCAGTTGGGACTCAAGCGGCTGGAGTGATCAAGACAGACTTTCCGTAGGGAGTATCACTTGAGCTGAAGTTTGAAAAAAGATTCTAAAAGATAAAGAAGAAAGGCAGTCATGGGGGAGGAAGATGGAATATTGTACAGATGAAATAAATACACCTTTGGTTGGAAAGTAGAATTTATGAAGGCCTGCAAAGATGGATTGGAAACAAATTTTTAAAGATTTTAAAATCCAAATAAAGGAGTTTGATTTTTTAATCCTAAAGGCAATAAGGAACTTTTTAAACAGAAGACCTGGCTACATGACTAGATGTGTTCAAAGTTCTATAGTAAATTCCTTTCTTCTAAAGTTGTTCCCAAATTTGAATAGCAGCATAAAACCTTATGGCTAGCTGGAAGAGAACCCATCATCTAGGAACCCTCATTTTACAGAGGAAAAAGCTGAAACTCAGTGAGAAAGGATTGGTTGAAGTCACAATGGAGAAGAACCAGACTTTAATCCTCCTTACTTCCCCTGGTGACAGACTAGAGGATGAAGGAGAGTGTAAAATCAAACACACTCTGAGTTTGTGATCCTGGGCACGTTGGAAAATGCCAGTGTCATTGACAGAACATGAAAGAGGGCTGTCCAGGGCTGACTCTCCTCTGGAGGTCAGAAGATCTCATAAATAGCCAGAGTCATACCTGGGAATTCTTGTAATTGGAGCAAGTGGAAGTGGTCTATGGCAGGGATGGTATGAGGGAAAGTCCAATCATAGGTGTAGTTGTGGTAGAAGAAGGGGAGAACTGTCTACCTGAGGGTCTAGCCCTAGCCTCATCATGGATTGTGGGAGAATTGAGGTGAGAGGGGCAGTCTTGGGAGAGGAGAATTCTGGTTATGGGATCTTAGAGGATCTTGCAGTCTGAGTGAAGTCTCTCAATCAAAAAGAGATATAAACCATTAGGGCTCTGGGGTGAGATGAGGGGATAGGAATTACCACTGAAAGAATATACACCCTGTACTATTCTTCATGTTTGTGCTCTGGGATAAATCCCTGTTTGTCTTTGCTAGTTCCAGACTGGTTATAATATTCTTCATAAAACACTCTCCAGTCTGGAGGCCCAAGAGGGACATTTCTGATATGCTGATAATAATACCTACACTAGTCCCCAGTGTACTGGGAAGCTAGGGAAGGGGTTGCTGAGTGAGCAAAGGGAAGGAAGCGACTGCTATGAAACAAGAGTTAAATTGGGTTCTCTTTTTTCTTTGGCACGACCAAGGAAAATTGGATCCCTGCTGCATAAGAACATTTCAATTCCACTTTTGAGTTTGGGAGTTTTGTTCATTTTTATCAAAATCTGGAGATGTAGTCATAAAATCATGCCAATGAACACCATAGCACAACACGGGAATATCATCAAATCAGAGGCAATAAAAGAAAGAAATAACACTAAGTTCCACACAGATATGATTGGTTAAAAAAAGAAAAGAAAAAGTAATTATAAGCTACACCAACTCAGCTGCACCTTGCTATATATCCATGAAAGAAAAGAATTTCAAACTATATTTCTTATATTGAATTTTAATAATTTGATACATTTATAAATGTCTCCGAAAGAAAATTGGAATTTTGAGAATTTTTTAAAGCATCTTAAACAATGAGAAACAATATAGTCAGTATTTTTTTAAATAAAGGCTTGCTTCCCTTGACATTTTTAAGGTTCTGTTCAAATTATTTGACTTTTCCGATGATTTTCTCAAGTTCTTTCTCCATTCTTCATCCTAAATGATCTCCTTAGACTCTGGCAAAGAGCCCCAGTGGGAGTTCTGACTATAAGCAAATCTCCAACATTTGAGTATAAGCAACCTCCTTCATAGGAAAAAGGGAAGAAGGGATGCATCATCCTGTTTAAGGAATAAGGATAGACCTGGTGATTCTGTAGGTAGTGAGGAGTGGGGGAAGGAAGAAAAGATTCTAATGGATTTGCTGCTATCTGAACACAGGCTGAAGCAAAGGATCTTTTGTGATCAATGCCTCAGAATCAGGAGCAAGTCTCTGAGACACAGGAATGATGGATGTGTTGTTTTCTGCCAAACACTCCACTCAAAATGGCTAGGAACTAGTTATCTTGCAGTGATTGAAATCTCCCTAGGATGCAACTCGACAAGAGTCACACTCCTTTCCTCTCACTAGAAAAAGTTCTCCTGTATTTTATCCCACATCTCTGACCTTTCTTTCTTTCCTTTCTTTCCTGTTTATTTAGATTTTCCACATCCAGCTTAAATGCAATCTGGATTTCTATTTCTAGTAAAATATTTTCAGAGAATTTCAATACTGTGTATTGGGGGTAGAATAGGGAGATGGAAGGAGGGGTTGGGTTTGGCATCTTTAATATTCTGTAGACAACTGTAGAGACTAATAGAGGAGAAACAAACCTAGAGAGAAAAGGGATGAGGATAGACCTAAGGTTGAATGCCTGGATAAGGGAACTTCTCTCCATACAGGCCGGTATCCTTCCTGCAATTTATACTCTTGCAAGAATTGATTGGAGTGGGACAACTAGGTGGTGCAGTAGGCAGAGCACCAGTCCTGGAGTCAGAAGGACCCGAGTTCAAATCTAGCTTCAGCCACTTAACACTTAGTTGTGTTTGATCCTGGGCAAGTCACTTAACCCCAATTGCCCTATTTTATCCTGCTCCTCAGCACACACTCACCTGACCTTCTAACCACTCCTTCTGCCTGGAGTCTATATTACAAGCCTGTTTCTTCCCAGTGCATCCCTTTAGCAATTCCACCTGAGCTCCTGAGAGCATTGGGTAGATGCTCCCTTTGGTTGAAATCCAGCACTATACGCATTGCCCTCCGGATCAAGTCCAAATCCACTGCTGCCTCTGTGTTTATGCAAATATTTGTTTTTATAAAAAAGCAAAACATTGCCCAAAGGTTTGTACTCTTCATGATTCAATAGTCATATTTTTCTGCTTTTTTTATGGGGGAAAAAAAACCTTGTTTAATTATTTATTATGAATATGGAAAGTGTTTCCACTTTCAGCAACTGCATTAAAATTTTAAACTGATGGGTTTGAAAGTTCTTGGCTATGCTGATGAAAAGTTGGAACCCCACCCCCCCAGCCCTTCACAAAACAACCCAGTCTTCCTGCTCCTCCAAGCAGGCCTCAGGCTTTTATCTTGGTCAAATATGCTTGTTAATAGAAAACAAACCTTGTGCCTTCCTTTCTACAGTCAAATCACACACACACACACACACACACACACACACACACACACACACACAC
>JAJPUD010004942.1:0-13289 GCA_023553655.1 Myrmecobius fasciatus | reverse complement strand
CACACACACACACACACACACACACACACACACACACACACACACACAATAAGATGGAAATCCCAGGCCAAAAAAAAAAAAAAAAAAGTGGCCAAATGATCCTTGTCTCCATCTTGGGGAAGATGATATTTCAGCCCTTGGCCTGAATGACAATTCTTTCCATGGAAAGAGCCCTCCTTCTCCCTCATAGCCCCCACTTTCCCTACTCCCTAAGGGTCTGGCAGTAGGGAAGCCAATTCCTCTTTCTCCTCCTGTTTCCAGCTCAGATCCAAACCTCGGAGCGAGCAAGCAGTCTGGTGGTTTCCATGGATTCAGAGATTTGCTCCCCTGCACCTGAGGACAGCAGATTGGAGAAGGAAGACTCGAGGGACCCAGCAGAGATGAGAAACAGAATATGGTAGGAGGGAGGCAGTGGGGCTCATTTAGCCCACGGATCCCTTCCCTGAAATCTCTGCCGACTCCCAGCAAGGCCCTTTCCAAAGTGTCCAGCAGCTGGGGTAGTAAAGTACTGAAGCCCCAGACAGTATGCCCCCCCACCCTAAGTCCTGGTCCAGGGACAAGAGAGCTTGAACCAAAGCAGGGAGTTATATGTCTTCCCTTAAAATGGTTCCTGTGTGTTTCCCAGGAAACAGGATCCATGGCTCAATAGAACAAGGAAGGATCGTTGTCATTGTCACAGAAATCAAAAAGAAGGTAATGTCAAGAGTGGTCAGATAATGTTAACATGCACCAGAAGGAGGGGCTAAGAAAAGGGATGAAGTGCTAGATGAAGAGCCAAAAGACTGGGGGAAAGATTTGCTCCAGAAACTAAACTCCACTGTCTGTTATACTTTTAACATTTTATTTCATTTTTCAATTAATCAGCATTTATTTTCTTTCCCATCTCTCCTTTAGAAAGTACAAACCCTTGTAACAAATATGTATAATCAAGCAAAGCAAATTCCTACAGCATCCATGTCCAAAAATGTTATTCTTTGCTATGTTTGATACTTGCTAAACACCTACTGGGTGCAAAGTTTTGGGTTAGGTATTGAGCATACAGAAATAAAAATGAGAACTATATCAATCAATCAACCAGCACAGACTATGTAAGGCTTTGTGTCAGGCATTGGACTTGGTGATGAGGATGCAAATGAAAGAAACCACCCTTACCCTTAATGAGCCACAAGGAAAAAAATATGTATATAAGTAAGATTATATAAATATATACAACATAACTCCAGGGTAATAAGGGCAAGATTGTGTGTGTGTGTGTGTGTTGTATGTATGTGTGTGAAGACTGGAGAAAAGCTTCATGTAGAAAATGGTACTTAATGGTGACATTTGAACTCAGGTCTTCCTGACTTCAGGGCTGGTGCTCTATCCACTGCGCCACCTAGCTGCCCTTAATGGTGAGATTTGAAAGGAACAAGGAGAAAAGAAAGCCTATGTCAGGCCTAGGGGAATCCTGGTCAAATGCTGGATATAAGTATTGTGTGGGATAAAAATGCGATTCCTGATTCAAAATCATTACTTAGAGATCTCTCGAAGTGAAGATTAGAAGTTTATTTGAATTTTGGGAAATTCTCCGGGACAGTCATTCTTCTTCGGGACAGGCCAAGGAGAGGAAGGAATGCCCACCCACCCCCCCCCCCCTCACCTGAGCCTATACTTATAGAGAGAGAAAGGGAGGCCCAGTCCCAGGACCTGCCAATCTCCAGAACAAAGCACTTCCCGCCCACTCAAGGTCCTCAGATATCAAGCAGACCTTTTGCAAATAGGTAAATAGCAGATGGGTCCAGTCTGCCTTTGGTATTCAAAAAGGCCACAATTTATCTCTTTTCCTGCAATAGGATTCCCAATGAAAAACCCCACCAATCTCTCATAATCATTATTCTGAGAAGTCCTCAGTTTCCCATCTCATTCAGTATTAAGTGTAGTGGATGGACGGGCAACTGCTCAATGTAAAATACTGAACTGAGGCTCACCTTAGGCCATTGTCCAATCATTCATGGGGTCCTGGGCATCCCCAAATAAGCATCCCATCATAAGGAACATTGGATTACACGACAGGGCACTGACTTCCTCCAAAATTCTGTGATACCTCTTACAACATACTACTTTCTGGTGGAATGACCAGTGGGTTGGAGGCTGGTAACTCAAGGTTTAAACTGACTCCTGCATAGCACAGTGGATAAAGCAAGGAGCCTGGAGCCATGAAAACTCATCTTCCTGAGTTCAAATCTGGCCTCAGACACTTACTTAACTCTGTGACCCTGGACAAGTCACTCAACCCTGTTTCTCTCACTTTCCTCATCTGTAAAATGAGCTGGAGAAGGAAATGGCAAATTACTCCAATATCTCTGACAAGAGAATCCCAAATGGAGTCATGAAGATTTGGAAACAACCAGCTGATACATAATAGTATCAAATCACTTAACCCTGTTTCCCTTTGTTTCTTCATCTATAAAATGATCTGAAGAAGGAAATGGTAAATCACTCCAATATCTCTACCAAGAGAATCCCAAGAGTTGGACACAACTGGAAACAAGCACTTGATATGTAATAGTATCATTTAACCTCTCATAGCTTCCATGACTAATTGCAAAGAACCTGGAAGCTCTAATCCACCATCACCTTCATTTTACAAAGGTGGAAACCTGAGATCCAGAAATATTTGCCCACACAGACACAGACAGAAGTAGGGGAGGGCTTCTGACTCCGGAACCACGGAGTTTTCCAATGTACCCCTGCCCTTTCATCATTGTTTCCAGTTTAAAAGCAACTTGGTGCAGTAGGTAGAACACTAGCCCCCAAGTCCAGTAAACCTGAGTTCAAAATGACCCAAGATACTTTTCTATGTGACTCGAGTAAGCCACTTATCTTTGTTTTTAATATTTTACAATTTTGTTCAGCTTTGAAAGTTATTCTGAAGATCAAATGAGAATATTTGTAAAGCTCTTAGCACAGTGCCTGACATATAGTAGGTACTTAATAAATGTGTGTTTCCTTCCTTCCATTATATCATAGGGTAGTCATGAAGAAAGTTTTGTAAAATCAAAACATAGATCTAAGTTATTTCTAGACTATGAGATCTCAAGAGCAGGGCTTCCATTTTCCTCATCACTCTCTCCCTGAAGATAGAGAGAAGTGTTTTGCACAAATTTGACACCTGAGAAATGGTCGAGGAATTAATGACAGAATACCTGGGTAACTGATATGCTTATCCCAAAGTCTAGGCAATGTTGTCACTGCTAACATCAGTACTGGCTAAAGACACAAGTAATTTCTTAAGAGAAACTTTTTTTTGTTTGTATGCTTGTTTTGTTTTTGTTTTTGTTTTGCAGTTTCATGTGTACTCATCTTTTTTATTATACCATGTTATAGAAATGCTTATTTTATTCCATAAAATTAAAAATAAAATACATTTTTAAAAAGCAAAAAAATACTTGATTATTTTATTAATGGGTAAATATACTTCCTTTATCCATTATAATTACTCTCTTTTTATCTTTTTATTTTCAAAATACATGCATAGTTTTTAACATTTATCCTTGCAAAATCTTATGTTCCAAATTTTTTTCTCCCTCTCTTCCCTTTACCCCTTCTCTTAGATACCAAGTAATCCAATATGTGTTTCACATGTACAATTAAGTGAGCATCACCCCTCATGGGTGGTGAGTGACAAATGGGGTACAGGAGGAAGAGGAGTTTCTTGTCCTCTCCTCACTACACTGGAAGAATGGGAAGAGGGTCAGTTCCTCAGAAGGCAGCTCTCTGGGCCCAGCTGCCTTTCCGATGGTGGGGTGGGAGCAGGAGAAACCGCTCCCAGCATATTCAGCTTTAGGCTGGGAACAGTTAGGTGAGCGCCTGAGAAGTGATTTTTATGACCTAGGAGCGTTTCTGTTTCAGAGATTTCCTGGTTGTGAAGGTATTTAAATCATTTCTCTTGTCTTCTCACCGATTAGAGTGCCTATGATTTCCCCACAGATGTTGAATGATAATGCACAGTAATCAAGCAAGAAATAAACCCAGGCATTTACAAACAATAAAGACAGATCCTTTGTGACTTCTTTCTCTTGTGTAGGCAACATAGCTTTCTGGCTCAGAGAACGAATGATAATCTAGGTCTCTGGAAACCTTGGGCCTGTGGAGACTGGGGGTGCCTGTCTTTTCTGGATGCCTGAATATGCAGGGGGTAGACCCACTTCTGACCTCAGGAAGAACAGACAGCAGGGTGAGGAAGGAGACATTCACCCACACTCATGCTGGGGATATCAAAGAGCCTGTGAACACCATGTACCTACACCAAACCTCACTACGCACATGCCATCCATAAAATGCACTATTTTTACTTCAAAGCATCTGTGATCACATCAGTAGTTCTCAGTCCCTGAATAACTTCGAATCCCCTGTGATTCCTTATGTCTTTCTGGCAATTCTCCATAACATAACATGCCACAGGGCATGTTAGAGGCCTTTCTTTGGTTCTTTGCTTTTTTTGTGAAGAACAATACATCACAATAGTCTGGGTATCCTTCTTCTAGCTCCTAGTTAGATGGCCCAGTGGCTAAGTGGTTTAGAGCTCAGAGTTCAAAATCAGCCTCAGACACTCTCTATATGACCCTAGATAAATCGCTTGACCTGGACAAATCTGCCTCAGTTTCCTAAGATGTAAAATAGGAATAAAATTAGCACTTTCTTCCAGATTGGCTGGGAGGACAAAATGGGATAATGTTTGCAAAATATTTTTATTTATTTATTTATTTATTTATTTATTTTTTTACAAATCTTAAAGTGCTATACAAGTGCCAGCTATTATTTATCTATTCATTTATGTATTTATTTCTCATAACCAGCCCACCTCCTTTTCTATTTATACCTGTCCTTGATGCTGTTTGTGCCACTTCTCAAGCATAAATCAATCACTGCTAATATGCTAGTTTTGACAGCTGCTCCTTAGATGGTTTTAGTCATCCCATCATCCTGTACAGTCTTCTCCCTGTTTTGTCAGTGCTCCTTTTAGGCTGTGACTTTCAGAATTGAACATCAAATTTCTAATTGATCTAGCCAGTGCTGTGGCTCAGTGGTAATGGCAGTAAAAATTTTTTTTAATACAGGCATGTTTTTATAACATGACAGTATTTTACCTATTATGCTAGTGATAGATGAAACCTCCATAATAATACAAAGATTTTATTTTAGGAATATAAACTAAAATAATCTTTAAAACAGCTAAAAATTTATTGTTTTCAATACTTTGTATCTTCTGTATCTTTGTTCTCTGCATCATCTGTATCAAAGGAGACCGAGATCATGATTTTTATGAACTCATATTGGTCTATGATTTGCAGCCATGTGACATGACCAAAGTACAGATCAAGACCAATATCACCAGGAGAATGTTGGGGTTAAAGAGAGAAGCTTTTGTAATGATGGGCTCTTAGAGATTATTGAAACTGTTACATAATTTCCCAAATTTGGAAACTGGAATCACATCATACCTGAAGATCACACCCCCTACTCCTGGGATCTCTTCCTCCCTCTGATTGGAAAGAATAGAGAGTGGAGAGTCAGCTAGGTGACACAGATAAGAGTTCCAGGCCTGGAGTCAGAAAGACTCATCATCTTGAATTCAGATATGGCCTCAGACACTGTGCAAGTCACTTAACATGGTTTGCCTCAGTTTCCTCATCATATCTCTGACATAAAAAAAAAACAAATTGGCTCACAAAGAGTTGGACATTACTGAAAATGACTTATCAACAATAACAACAACAGGAAGGTAGAGAGGTCCTTTCTTCAAAGCTCAGCCAGCCAGCTCTATTTAAGCTCAAAGGCTTATATAGAGAGAATACTGGGTCCTACATGAGGCCATCTCCGAGGGCCACCTTGCCAAATTTGCCTTATATACAGTCCATATATAACAGCACATGTACGTGCTATTTCCCAGATAGATTGTAAATGCTTTGAGCATAGGGACTATTCCGTTTTTTGGAACTTTTTACCACACAGTAAGAAGTCCATAAATGTTTGTTTACTGATTAAGGTGATTCCTTCAACAAAAAGATTCTTCCAAATCACGGAAGCCACTGGACTTCTTTAATCAGAAGCAGGACTAGAATGACCAAGACTCAATCTCTTCTGGAAAGAGAGGGACACCCCTCTTCTAAAAGCGGACATTGGGGGTAGATCTCACTTCATCTTCCAGTTAAGAATCTTTCATTAAATCCTTTCCCTGAGTATGAGAAGCCTGGTACTAATCCTGTTACAGCGGCTGCACGGGTTCTGCCAGTGTTCGGCTCCTTGGGGCTAAGGAGTGGGGGTACAGAGGAGACACGGACATAACGAAAAGGACCCCAGGCCCACCAGATTCTCCCTGAAGCTTCTTATTTGGGGGCAGCGATCGGCTTGAATTTCATTTTTTCCCGATCTGTCTGTCCTCAGAGAAGAAGATGCCTGGGACAATGCAGAAATCTCTGAATAAGCCTAAATAAAGGTTGTCTGGCTTATATAGAGAGAATAATAATAGCTAGCATTTATACGGAACTTTAAAGTTTGCATAACGCTGTACATAGGCTATCTCGTTAGTCCTTACACTAATCTGGGAGCAGGTGCTATTTTAATCTCCATTTTCACATGCGGCGGACTCAAAGGCCAAGAGGGGTACATTAATTTGCCCAGGATTCCGGTTTTGGTTGCAGTAGCTTAGTTGTGTCTGACCTCATTTGAGGTCTTCTCGGCAAAGATAATGAAGTGCTTGCCGGTTCATCGTATATGAGAAACTGAGGCAAACACGGATAAATAACTGGCGCAGGGTCCCACAGCTAGTACGCCTCCGAGGCGGGATTTGAACTTGGAAAGATGAGTCTTCGACGCCGCGCTCCGTGCACTGTGGCGCCACCTGGCGGCCGTCGTTCATTCTTGGAAGTGGCCATTAACATGGCTAGGAAGTACCTAGGATGCGAGGCTAGATTTCCGGAGTCTAGGTCCCGCACTCTAGTCACTAATTGTTTGTCCTTCCTTCTGGAAGAGCTCCGAGACGTCGGGGAGACTAAGCCAGGACGTGCAAGCGAGTCGGGCGTAAGTGGGGAGGCTGGACAAGGTCCCTTCCAGAGCCATCTGGGTTCGGGGACAAATATAAGCCAGGACGGCCGGAGACTGGCCACTAATAGGTGCTAGGGCATCCATCATGGAGGACCGAGCTAAGTCACGGAGAGAGAGATGGAGTGCTGTATGTGGGCAACAGAGAGACGGCCCTTCCGCCAGATTACGAAGTACCCGAGGAGAATAATAAGGGCCCCGTTTGGTCATAGTTTGGGTCCCGACTGACCCGGATGAATGTCCCTTCTGCTGTGGCCAGAAACCCTCCCCTCTCACATCCATTTATTTAGATGTTTTTGGACGAGGTGAAAGAGGCGATTCTTTGTCTCAATTGTACCTAGCCTTAATCACTGACTCCGCTGCCTCAGTCAGACCCGTGGAAGATCGTAAAAGACCGACCTCCGTTGTCTGTGACCATCCAGGGGTACCTCTCCAAGGCACCCTCGAGGGAGACATTGCTTCTCTCACCCAGAACTGCAGCTGCCAATCTTTCTTGCAGCTCTGGAGGCTGCCACTTCATTTTCATCCTGCCCTGGCAGTAATTTCCCTGCTAATGAATGGAGCTCAGCAGCCCAGGGCTCGGCTCCAGCAGCAGGACTGCCGACAGCATTCTAAGGTAAGTGGGGACACTTGGTGCTGAGCACGATCTGTTTGATCAGCCCATGCTTCTGCCTCTCACACTCCCTTCTCCCCAGCTGTCCACAATTACAGCTATGCTCCCTGTGAGCTCCTGGGCCAGGGTATCAGGGGGACTAGGCTGAGAGGTAACCTGGGGGTTGGGAGGTTCAGATGGGATAATGGATGTGAAGCACTCTGCAAGCCTTAAAGCACCATACAAACGCCTATGATTATTATTATTTTTATTATTCTACAGTCAGTTGCCAGACTTCCAGTCTGGTAATAACATCATTCCCTGAGCCTTCTACTGTTGAGCTCAAGCCGTGTTTATAGAGCAAAACAAGACTCTGATGTTAAATGTTTAACAATCTGATTTGAGGGAGGGGGAGAAGAACATATGCACACATACTTTTGAATATAGTCTGCATTATTAACATTTAAAAAAACATTTTTAAAATCAACAAAACAATAAATCGAGCCCTGATTTGCAATGGATTTCTTTCTTTTTTTTAAATAACTTTTTATTTTTCCAAATACATGCAAAGGGGGGCAGCTAAGTGGCATAGTGGATAGAGCACCAGCCCTGAAGTCAGGAGGACCTGAGTTCAAATTTGATCTCAGAGGCTTAGCACTTCCTAGCTGTGTGACCCTGGGCAAGTCACTTAACCCCAATTGCCTCAGGGAAAAAAAAACAAAAAACCAAATACATGCAAAGGTAGTTTTCAACATTCACCTTTGCAAAACCTTGTATTCCAATTTTTCTCCGTCCCTCCTCTTCACCCTCTCCCATAGACAGTAAGCAATCCAATATAGGTTAAACATGCGCAATTTCCATATTCATTATGTGCAGTGGATTTCTTAGGTGTAAATGCTCACACTAAAAATTTAACAATCAATTGGCTCTCTCTCAAGTTAGTTGAGAGTTGGCGCCAGCAGATCCTAGGAGAATCTCTTCTTCCTGAGCAGAGGGGTCATCTTGTTCATTGAGGAGCCTGAAGAAAGTCTGCTATAATTTAGATAGGGAATAGAAGGGGGCAAATAGTAAAAGAAAAAAAATAAAGTTCTTTCTGTTTTTCATCTATAACAGAAGTGATCCTCCCTGGGAGTATCCATGGCTCTTGGAATGATGTGGTAGTAGGGGGAGGAAGAGGTAAGCAGTGGAGGAACAAGGTGGGGGAGTAAAGGAGGGTGGGGTTGAGGTTAAAAAGGAAAGTGAGATTTATAAGGAGAGATTGGGGAAATAGCATAGTACTGTGCTAGCAGTGACTTGTCTCACCATCTGCTCTGGTGGGGCTGTGATACTCCATCAGTTTGTGTCCCATAGAGTAAACATCCTTGGACTTTCCTAGCATAAAAGGGACAAAGAAACCACAAAATGAGCAGATCTAATAATAAAACAGGAAAGAGAACTGGAGACTAGGGAGCTAGGGAGTGAAAATGAGACTATCAGGAAAGGAACCCAATGCATTGTTTTCCTCTGCTTGCAAGACTATCTACTCTGCCCTAAGCAGAGATATCACCTTTCTCTCTCTCACCCTCCTCCAGCCCTGGCTGCTCTGAATTTGGGCTTTTCCATCAGCATGGAAAAGCTGATCTAGCCTGGTTAGTTTTGTCAATGAAGAATCCTGAAAGGAAGCGCTTGGTTCTTCCTCTCTGAGAGTAATAAATCAATCAGCAAGTATTTCTCAAACACTTGCTGGGTACCATTCACTATGCTAAGTCTTGGGGATAGAAACAGAAAATAAAACAATCCTACTTGCAGTGAGCTTATATTCTAATAGAGGATGCAGGTATGTATATGTATATAAGTTATAAATATAAAGTTAACAAATACAAATACTTTGTATTTACCAAATTTTTGTATTTGTTTTTTTTTATATTACCAAAATTTGTATTTACCAAATACCAACAAGATGGCCGTTTCTGGAGAGACCCACATGAACTGATGCTAAGTGAAATGAGCAGAACCAAGAGATCATTATACATGGCAACAAGACTATATGATGATCAATTCTGATGGACATGGTTCTCTTCAACAATGAGGTGATTCAAACTAGTTCCTGTTGTTCAGCTATGAAGAAAGCCATATACATCCAGAGAGAGGCCTGTGGGAACTGAGTGTGGACCACAACATAGCATTTTAATGCTTTCTGTGGATTTTTGCTTGCGTTTTGTTTTCCTTCTTAGGTTTTTTTTTCCTCTTTCTAGATCTGATTTTTCTTGGGCTGCAAGATAACTGTATAGCATGTATACATATATTGGATTTATCATATATTTTAACATTTAACATGTATTAGACTACCTGCCATATAGGGGAAGGGGTGGAGGGAAGGAAGGAAAAATTTGGAACAGAAAGTTTTGCAAAGGTCAATGTAGAAAAGTTACTGATATGTTCTGCAAATAAAAAACTTTAATAAAAAACAAATACAAATTCTTGTAGTCAAGTGCAAGATCAGTTGGGAGGGAGAATACTGGTAGTTAGGAGACTCAGAAAAGGCTTCATGCAGCAGATGGTGCTTGAATGGCATCTTAAAGAAAGAGAAGGACTCTATAAGGCATTGTTAAAATTGAGGGAATTCCATCATGGAAGACAGTGCTAAGTCATGGAGAGAAGAGACATTCATTTAATTCGAGGAACAGAGAGAGATGGCCCATTTGGCTAGATTAAAAA
Organism: Myrmecobius fasciatus; assembly: GCA_023553655.1. Classification (NCBI taxonomy): domain Eukaryota; kingdom Metazoa; phylum Chordata; class Mammalia; order Dasyuromorphia; family Myrmecobiidae; genus Myrmecobius; species Myrmecobius fasciatus. The sequence goes on along the minus strand of JAJPUD010004942.1, from coordinate 2,917 downwards.
GTCCCTGAGAGAGAATAATGTTCAATGAAGCAGGGAAAATTATTGGGACCAGGTTGTGTTGGGCTTTAAAAGTAAAACAGGAATTTGTATTTTATTCTAGAGGCAGTAGGAAGCCCCTGGAGTTGGTTGAATAGGGAGTCACATGGTCAGATTTAAGCTAAGGGAAATTTAGTTGGACAAAAGTGTATATAGGGTAGCTTAGTACGGGGAAAGACTTACCATGGGGAAAATGAGTTAGGGAGTTGTTGCAACAATCCAGGTAAGAGGTAATGAAATAAGATAGGAATAAAACAACAGGGGGGGAAATAAAATAAAAACTCTCAAGGAAAGAGACAGAAAGAGAATAAGTAGTGTAGAAGAGAAAATGGTAATTCTTACCCAAGAAATAGAAATTTTAAAATGGTCTATACTAAGAGCTAGAATAGACCCCTCCCTAAAAATGACTCAATGAGACTGTAAGAAATAGCAAGCAGAAGATTTTTTTTAAAGAAAAAAAATATACAACAACTCAAATCTAATACAACTAACTTAGATAACAGATCAAAGAGGGATAATTCAAGAATTACTAGGCTTCCTGAAAACCATGATAGGAAAAAAAAGCCTAGATGCTGTATTTCAAGAAATCACAAATGAAAATTGACCAGATAGTATTGAAGTCAAAGATGAAAGTAAAAACAGAAGAAATATATTGATCACCTCCTAAAAGGAAGCCTCAAAGCAAAAGTTCCAGGAACATCAAAGAACAAAGTACTGATAGTATCTAGAAAGGGTTTTAAATACCAACAAACTACAGTCAGAATCAGACAGGACCTGGCAGCTTTTCCTAAGAACTAGAGAAGATCTTGGACTACAGTCCTCCAAAATGTAAAAAAGTATTGTCTTACAACCAATAATAACTTGCCTTGTACATCTGGGTACAGTTCTACAGGGGAAAAAAATTAAACTTTTAATAGAATAGAGGAATTTTAAGAATTCCCAATGAAAAGACCAGATTCCAGATTTCAGGAATGTTGGAATATAAACATAAGAGTTCAGAGAAGCCTGGAAAGGTAAATTTATTTGAACAATTCAAAAGGCCTGTATAATGTTATAGTGTTATATTCTAATAAGAGAGAAGAAACAATTGTACCCCTAAAATTTAACCTCTTCAAATGGTATTGAGGGAAGCAAAATATTAAAAACAGAAGAGCTGGGGGTAGTGTTTTTTGAGATTTTAAAAAGCAGAAGCAGAAGGATAAGGGTAAAACTAGTATATTAGCATCAAAACATAGAAGGAGGGGATAGAACTTGTTATTTGTCATAATCTGAATGCTTGAGAGAAGTATTCTAAAACTGAGGAAGGAATAGAAGGAGTGGGTCTCAGATGAATGGATAAATGATTATTGAAAACACATACAGATAGAGTTTAGCATAGAAATACATTAAACTCAACAGGGGGAAATGGAGGATAGAACAGAGAAGGTTAAGAGGGAGAGTAAGAGGGAGAAGGAATAGTCATTAACAACAATAACAAAAAAACCCCTCTTATTTTGAAGAGGAGGTTAAAAGAGAGATGTAATGCAAATAACTAGATTCTAAGGGGAGAGGGTGCATTAGATTGCTTCTTAGATAATTGGAGAATGGTGGAACAAATTGTGGTAGATGAATATAATGGATTATTATTGCACTATAAAAATGATGGAAAGAGAGCATTTTCAAAGTATTTTGGGCAATACAAACTGACACAGAATGAAATGAGTAGAGTCAGGAGAACTATTTATACAAGGACAGCAAATCACAAAAAACAAAACAAAAACAAAACAAAACAAAACAAAAAACCAAAAACAACTTTGGAAGACAAGACCTCTAATCAATACAATGGCTTATCATGGCTCTAAGGAATTTATAATAAAGCATGTTATCCATTTCCTGATAGAAAGATAATGGAGAGAAGGTGCAGAGATAGAAATTTTAAGAAATTTGGCCACTGTGTTGATTCCTTTTGTTTGATCTGGTTCATTTTTTAAAAGGGATTTTATTCCTTTTTCTTTCACTTTTTAAATAGAGCTTGGTGGAGGGACCAAGGCAGGAAGTTAGGGAAAGGAAAGGTTAGTAATAATGATGGCAAACAAGAAGACCAGTGAAACTTTTTTTTTAAATGCATTGTAGAGAATGTAAGAAAGTTTAGAAGAAGCACAGCCATGCAGGACAGTTTTGAAGGTAATGTGAAGAATTTATTATACCTTTTTTTAAAAAAAGCAAGTGGTAGGAAAGTAGGTTTGTATAGAACCTATTTTTTGCATTCTGCTGTGTGTGCAAAAATGAGCTTTATTTTGGTATTTAAGTTTAGAATAAAAGAAAAAAAAAGAAAAGCAGTGGAGGGGAAAATGACCCTGCAAAAAAAACTTTGAGTGAGAGCTACCAATCATCCTTAAAGCATTTGTAGAAGTAGAAAGGAAGACAACAAAAATCAGGTGAAGTGAAACAGTGACCTAGTCTTATGAGAGGTGAGAGGGAAAGTTGGACTCTATCATCTCCTTAACCTAATAATGCCTTATATGAAAGATTGGCAGTACCACTTAGGAAGAATAACCAGACCAGACTAAATACATATGAAAGAAATATATGCTGGAGACTATATAATTTTTAATTCATCCAGTAATCAATTTTTAAAATATTTCAAAGATTCCAATGGGATAAAAAAGATCATAAATGGTCAGCATAGTACTCTTTACCCAGAAAGATAGAGACAAAAACGGAGATAAACACACAAAAAATCAAGAAGTTATCAGCAATTATTTATCATATTTTCTTTTTTTATTAAAGCTTTTTATTTCTATAACATATGTATGGGTAGTTCCTCAGTATTGATCCTTACAAAGCTCTCCATTACAACTTTTACTCCCAGACTGAAGATGGTGGACTTGCTGTACCAGAT
>JAJPUD010004941.1:96231-177297 GCA_023553655.1 Myrmecobius fasciatus | reverse complement strand
AAAAAAAAAAAAAAAGAAGGAAAAGAAAATTCTGAAAATAGAAAAGAGGCTGCACTGAGAGGACAGACATTTGTGAAGAATGCATACAGTTGGAAGGTTAGTGAAGTCATACAAGGGATGCATAAAGTTCTGGATTTGAATCTCAGGGCTGCCACCTGCATGTTGTTAGATAAGTTGCTTTATCTACCTGAATCTCACTATCCACATCTCTAAACTGAGAAGATCAGACTTAGATGATCGATCCCTAAAGACTCTTTCCAGACCTAAATCGATGTTCTTATTAAAAAGAAGTCTTACTTTTAAAAAAGAAAACAAAAGATAAATCATCGAAAGAGATTCATGGTACACTTAATTTAGAAGAAGCTAGAACCCAGAATTCCTGGTGCCCAGTCCAGTGATCTCTCTCCTTATAAATTTCTGACTTTTCCATCTGCTTTTACCCCCATTTTTTTCCCACAGAATGAAAAACCCTGACTGGAGAGGGGAAACTCTTAGCAGATGGAACAAGTTGTCCCCTCAGTCTGCAGCACTATAGGAGAATTAAACAAACAAGTGATACATAGAAGGAACCACGACATTCCTGACAAACAGGCCAAAGTCCTTTCTGAGAAATGCAGACCTCTACATTTACTGAAAATTGAAGTTTTCAGGAACTTATCAAATAGCTGGTTCTAAACAAAATATAAAAAAAGAAAAGGCCTAAATTTCCCAGCCTAGGGGGTCCTAATGTTGTATGACAATCCAAGCATCATCAAAGATGGAAAACATATGCTGATATCATCCCCAGAATGACACAACCCAGTTTACACTGGTTGGGAGGGACCACCAACTAACTTGTATGTGTGTATCTGTGTATGTGTGTGTGTGTGTGTGTATGTGTGTACATGCATAAAAGCTTTCAGCCTGTTTAACCAATTCCTGTCTTCAGTAAGTGATCAAGATTTTTTTTCCACTGAGCAGACCCATCAACAAATGACACTCTGGCAATAGAGGTCTGAGAAAATATCCCACTCTCTGGCAAATGTGTTGGGAAAGTTTCATGACAAGATCAAGTGGCTACCCCTTCTCTCCCAGGGTTTATCGAGACTGATAATGAGGCAAATGTAGACAGAGCCATGAAGAAGAGGGAGTTTGCTCATGTGTCATGTTTTACACTCTTTAATTACTTTATTATAGTTTGGGTCGAGATTCTGTGGTAGGTTTGTGTGTGTGTGTGTCTTAAGAAAAAAGGCACATAGTGAAACCTCATGCTGGTTAAGGACCCCCACTGTGTCTATTAACTTTGCCACACAAAGACAAACTTCATCATTCTTATTTTTACCCAGGAGAAAAACAGATTTCTCTATCTTTGAACCAAACACAAATTATTCTGCTAGTTATGTTATAGCTGAAGACAAACATTAATTAATAAATGTGATGGTGAAAACACAAGTAGCAAATTTCTAAATCATTTTTCTACTTAAAAGGTTAATTAAATCAGGTCTCTTGCCTTCTGTTGGTGATAAGCCTTGGAAGGATTGTGAAATTCTAATTCACTTTCACAGAACAGTTTCACATCAGGAAACCAGGCTCACCAAGTACACTTTCATGAATCCACAGTTGTAATCAAATGTTTACTTAAACAGTCATGAAGATAAAAGGTTAAACAGAAACACTGCTAATGCATTTACTAATTGTTCATTTCTCACTTGCAGTTTTAGTTTTTGCTCAATCTTTATTCAGGTCAGACACGCAGATTTCAGATTGAGTTCATGGGTGCTCTCCCCACTGTAACAAAGAGATTTTTATTTTCCTTTTTTTTATCTTGAATGGCCAAATCTACAAATTAGGGATCTTATGCCTGATAATCTCAATAACTAAGAAAACATTTATTTCAACATATTGCTTAATGATATGAACCATAAGATCTAATTTCCTGGAGAGTAAAGACTATTTTTCTAATATCTAACACAATAAAAGTTTACTGAAGGCATAAATCTTAAATTTATTTTCCTATCCCTTTTCTTCACATACTATCTTTCAATTTCTCTTAGCTAACAATAAAATGCTACTTAATGTTAATAAACTTTTATTTGTCCATATATTATTATTATTATTTTTTTGCTTTTTTGCTAAGGCAATTGGGGTTAAGTGACTTGTCCAAGGTCACACAGCTAGGGAATGTTAAGTGTTTGAGGTCACATTTGAACTCAGGTCTTCCTGATTTTAGGTTTGGTGCTCTATCCACTGCACCTCGTAGCTGCCCCTTATTGTTTTTAATATATAGAAATATTTCTAAAAAGAAAATATTTTTGGTCTGTCTTCTAAAAACACTGTATTTATTACACATACATTTAATTTTTTTTTACCTTTTCCCCCAATTTATTTCTGATTTATCCCATTGTCTTATTTCTAATATTTTTTTGTGTGTGTGGAATTATTGAGAATTCTTTTCTCTGTTCTATCTTTCAAGGAGTTCACTATCTGGTTCATGTTTTCCACATTCTGTTCTAAGCTAATTATTCTTTGTCCAATGTTTTCCTCAAACTCTCTAATTTCATTACTTCATTTTTTCCATCCAATCTTTGGAGTTCTTTTGCCTATCCATTCTATGGGAATATTGTGGGGTAGGAGAATGTAGTGATGATAGAATTGTGAACTGGTTCAACCATTCTGGAATCCAAGTTTCAACTCTGCCCAGAGGATCTCTGTTATACAACAGTGTATACCCTTTGACTCATCAAGACCACTACTATATCTGTGTGCCAAAAAAGATCAAAGGAAAAGGAAAAAAATCTATAAAAATATTTATAGCAGCTCTTTATCTGGTGACAAGTAATCAGCAAATATGTCCATCAACTGGAAAATGGCTGGACAACTCACGGTGAAATATTGTGATGACAGCATGATTTCAGAAAAACTAGCAAATGGTACAAGGTGAAGTGAGTAGAAACTGAACATTGTACATAGTAACAACAATATTATAATGATGATCAACTGTGAAAGACAGCTACTGTGATCAAGTCAATAAACCAAGACAATTTCAGTGGATTCATTTTGAAAAATTTTGTCCACTTCCAGAGAAAGAACTAATAAACTCTGGCTACATACTGAAGGTACATCTTGAAGGATTTTTTTTTCAGTTTCTTTATTTTTCTTGTATTTATTTGTTTTGTTTTGTCTGCAATATGACTAATGTAGTAATTTGTTTTACATGATTTCAACAAGTAAAAAATAACAATAATGACCTCAATATAAAATAAACATCTAAAAATAAAATAAATTAAAAGTATATTATTATTTTAAAATGTTTTGAAACATTTATAAATGTTCTTTTCTCTGCTTATAAGGTAATTATAAAGGTAATTATAAATTTTTTTACCCTATTTCACAAAACAGCAGTTAAGAAGCATTACATAAATATTTGTTGAATTGAATGTCACCATTGCGGAATGAATTTACTACATATATACTTTCTCGAAACTCAACTAGCCCCTTTATTGCTAAATAGAAATATTTTGATTCTTGTCTGACATATTTCCAGACACATTCTTTATAAAAATTCTTCAAGTTTCTAATGCCAGTCCTCATTCTTTCTCTTAACAAATTACTTTACCCACTTACTTTACTGAGAAAATCAGGATCATTACTCATGAGATTTCTCACTACCCTAATTCAATATTCATATATTCATCCATCTGGTCCTCATTAGCTTTTGACCCAGAGGTTAAGGTAACCATTTTCCTAGACAAAGCTAAACCTGCTATTTGTATCCTCCATCACATTGCCTCTGATGTACTCCAGGAACTTTTCCTCTCCCCCTCCAATCAAAATTACCCCCACCTTTCTCTTCATTCATCAAGGCAATTAATCAACAAACATTTATCAGTGTGCCAAACACTGGGGATACAAAGAATGTCAAAAAGTCCCTACCCTCAAGGAACTTGAAGTCTGATAGGGATACAATATGCAGATAACTATATGCAAACAAGCTATAGAATAGGTAAACTGGAGCTAGTCAAGAGAGGGAAGATTTTAGCATTAAGATACTAGGTGTTGTCATGAAGAGAGTGCCAGAGTTGGTATGAGAAGACCTGCCTTTTCACCCCAAACTGGCTATGTGATCCTAAGCAAAACACTTAATCTCTCAGTTTTCTCATTTGTAAAACAGGGACAGTCATAGTACTTACTTCACAGGTTGTGAGATCTTAGGAATGACATAAAGGACTTGACAAATCTTAAAAAAATTATATAAATGCTAGCTATTATTGGCCATCTTCAAACTTTCCTGCCTTACCAACTCCTTCCCCACTGTCTAAAGTCTCAACTAGTAATGTCAAATTCAAATGAAAAGTGGGAGAAGGGAATCAATCTTACATAAGGATCCACAGAGCTACATACTGACTTGATTATAAAACATTTATAATTATATTTTTATTTATTTTGTTAATATTTCCCAATTACAATTTAATCTGGTTCTGATGCATTCAAAGTATTGTGGACTGCATGTAGTCAGAGATCCATATTTCAACACCTCTGGTCTAAACCACCCTAAAAATAAATACATTTTAAAAATTACCTTCTCTAGAACCTACCATATGCTGAAGATATTTTATGTCTTTCTTCCCTATAACTGCTAAATGGATATTCCATTTATTAGGCACTTAGTAGGGCCTAGGCACTATGCTAAGTGTTATGATTCTAGTACAAATAAGAAAATCCCTGCTTTCAATAAGCTTATTTTCTGATGGAGCAAATAAGGAGATGCTAAAAGAAAGTATCTATCTGGAAAAAGATATCGGCAATGGGGCATGGCAAGGAGACTGCAAAAAGTGGTATACTTAACTGGTTCTCAGCTGCGTAAGCCAAAAGGTTCACCTATCAGAACTTCAGGGGAAATAAGAATTTCTAGTTTCTGGAGAGATAGAGATGGTTTGAGAGTGAAATCCTAGATGAGAGTTCATATAAAATGAGGCAAGAAATCACATGGAGATGAATGAGGCAAAGGGCTAGACTCTTTGCTTTGGGTAGTCAAAACATCTCCACCTCTTCCCCAACCCACTCACATCTCAATCTTGATTCTAAACCAGCCAGTCTTATGAAACTTCTCTCTTAAAAGTTATCAGTTATCTCTGTTACGTTAGTTGACTTTTTCACAGTCCTCATCCACCATGATCTCTCAGCAGTTTGTGATGCTACTGATCACCCCTGTCAGCCAGATCATTTCTTCTGTGATTTCCATGATACTGCCCTTTCTCCCACCTATCTGACAGTTCCTTGACAGTTTCTCTGGTAGAATCATCATGATCTATCTTCCCACTCCAAGGTATGTCTGTGTCCTCCACCCAGAGCTCTATTTTAGGTCTTTTTCTTCTTTCTCCAAGTTTCTTTTTGGTGATCTCAGTGATTCCCAAAGGTTTAGTTATCATAGATATGCAATAGATAACTTCCAAATCTACATATTCAGCCCCAATCTTTTTACTATTTACTAAATTTGTTTAGAACATTTTATCTTATCACGTAAATCTGTTTCTCCAACAATTTTCCTTGTCACTCAGGTTTATAATCTTCCAATCAGTTGCCAAGTTCTTTTGATTCCACCATTCACAAGAGCTTTACAACTTTCCTCTTTGCACTCACAAAGCTATCATGCTAGTTGGGCACCTTCATCACTTGTCATGTCCTATCTGCCTTCAAGTTTTGGCTTCTCCAATCTGCCTATGAAATCAGTGACTCTTAATGTACTCTAAAATAAAAATACAAATTCCTCCTTAGTCTGGTATTTAAGGGACTTTGTAATCTACTTCTAACTTTTAAAAAAATGTATTTCATTTTACTCTCATTATTGTACTCTTCCTTACATTTGAAATACAGCAAACTTCTTTCTAAATTTGACATTCCCTCCTCATGCACACAACAAACCACTCCCAAAACCTAAAATTCACATCTTTATGACCTCCACCCTTCAGAATATTTATAATGCCTTTGTTGGGAAATATCTTCTAACTAACTAATCTATGAATCTTATTCCATTTTGGGACAACTTGATTTGGTTTTTTTTTTTTGCTTTCTTTCTTCAAGATAAGAAAACACCTCCTCCAGGATACCCTCCTAGACACTCCATCTCATTCCCCACCCAACTGGCTAGTGCTTTTACCTCCATCAAATTTTCTGTAGTACTTTTTCTGATTATTCCCTTGGTCCTTTGTTCCTTACATTTTATTATACTTCTCTATGTACATTTAGTCCTCCCAGTAGAATATAAACTCCTGGAGGGAAGGGACTGGTTTTTTTTGTTGTTGTTGGTTTGTTTGTTTTTTTGTTTTTATAACACTATGCTTTGCTCAAAGTTAATGACTGATCAGTTTTTCTGATTGGAATTAAATAAAAAAGAAGTTGGCCAAGAATAACTTATTTCTGAAATTTTCTGGTAAGGCAGACACTGTTCCGTTCTCTTCCATGAAGACTCTTTAGAGTTCAGCATACAGCAGTAAAGAGACAACAAGGTTTATAATAAACATCCAATTACAGGAATGTTAGAATTATTGGAGAAACCACAGTTCTACTTCACTCAAAATCACCCAAAATAGGATTTTTTTTTTTTTTTTTGGTGCCTTTGGTAGTTAACCAGATTTGGGTTTTTTTTTTTTTTCTCCTTCCTTTACCCAGTCAAATAAATATGAATAATTTTAAATTTTGTGTTTGGAAAAATATCTTGCTTATAAAAACTGGTTATTAACTGAAATGATTAACAATTTACTGTCTTTTTAAATAGGTTCACAGTGGATCTTTGGAGTTATGTCTTAGAATATGCAAGGTCCTAAGAACAAGGGCAGTTAGATTTGTGAACACTTTAAAGTTTAAATGCATATGGCATTGGCAATAGATGGTCCCAATAAAATTAGGTGACTATGATCTTGCAACCTAACAAATAAATAAAACCAAAATATCCTTAGTCAAGTACTATAGTGAACTTGCTATAAGAACTGGTAAACACATTTAAGATCTGTAAAAACTATGGATTAGATTTAGACAGTTCCATGAATTTGATTACCATTCATTTTTAGTACAGAAAATGAGAAAGATTCATGAGATAAAGCATGGCAGAGTGAAAATAGAATCATCTATGATAGCAGAAAAATTTTAGTCTAAGAGCCACTTGTGACACAATGCTAGCTGTGTGACCTTGATAAGTTATGTTACCTCTCACCATTCTAAACATCTCTCTTAAGACTCTAAATGGCAGTAAAAGTGTTAACTTGCATTATTTCTTTAAAAATAAAATCTTAGCTTCAGTCTCTATTCTTATAGCAAGAACTGGTTTGATTCAGATAAATAAAGTATCACATTTTACAGAAGACAAAACAGAAGCTAGGAGTGGTTAAGGAATGAGTTCAAATTTACAGTTAGCAAGTAGTAGAGTCTGGACTAAATTAAATTTAATAACGTAAGTGCCTCTTGCATTCAAGTGCTAGAGATGAAAAGGCAAAAATGAAACCTTCCTTACCTTCCAAGAGTTTATATTCTACTAAAGAGATTTACCATAGCTAAGGTATCTTGGGGTTTGAGGGCTAGATTTCCTTTTTAAAGACTATGCCTTAAACCCAAGTCTCTCTAGCTTTCATTGATTGACCAACAGTTGGTCCCATTTGGTCATTGTTTGGTCCCAGATAGCTCAGAGTAAGTATAAATAGCAACTGTTTCTGTTTTGACATAACTTTGGGGGTCTTCCCTTCTCTGACTGATTTTTTTTTTTTAATTAGGTAAAAGAGGTCATTCTTTGCCTCATTTCTTACCTAGCCTTAATCACTGAATGGATATGGCCTCAGTCAAATTGAGAACTGGGAAAGATCTCAACTTTAAAAAGCTAAGGTCTCCCACTACATCTGGGGTCATCTCTAGTCCTCCTAATCTTTATCTTGCCGCTGGACCCAGATGGCTCTGGAGGAGAAAGTGAGACCGGTGACCTTGTCCAGCCCTCCCTCACTTAAATCTGATTCATTTGTATGTCATGGCAACACCTCCCTGATGTTTTGCTCCTCTTCAAGAATGAAGAGCAAACAACAACAATCACCACCATCTACACTGATAATAAATAAGTATAATAATAATTATATATAAGTAAATAAGATGTATGTACATACACAGTAATTTCAACAAATAAAACTGAGAATCTTGGATTTTCTGACTCCAAGTCCTTTGTTCTTCCCCCTGATTACACTGCCCCTTGGATAGGAAAGACCAAAAACTTGTTTTACTTTTATGTACTGAAAGGAAAAACACAATGTAAATGTCACCTTTGCATTCATAACAGGTTTTTTTAAAATACAAAAACTAATTATAAGAAAGTGACAACTGCTTTCCTCAAACTTTTTCTATTTTAAATGGTGGTATGATCAGAAGCTGATCTGAAAGGAATTTCCAAAATATAACACCCTACTTTGAGTGTTTATTATATATCCTTACAGAGTCTTGCAATTATTACTGCACTAAAACTTTATGTTCTAGCTACAAGGCTGTTACTTAGTAACAACAATTTGAAAGATTTTATGAAACTATGGTTGATATTTCAATATTATAAATATATATGTGTGTATGAGATTATGTAATTGCCATGTGTGTATTTCATATTGTTTTGCATCTCTATCAAAATGTTCAAACTCCCCTGGAAAAAAAAATAGAGGCACAACAAATTGTGGGGCTGGATGGATGAGTGTATAAAGTGTCAGCATTTGTGTTTAAGCCCCATGGATTGAATCCAGGTTGAGGTTGACTTAGAATTAAAATGGAACTAGTGGTCTCGCCTTGGCAGACAGGAGGTTATAACAAATCTATGACCACATACATACAGACACCACGGTCGCCAGCAAAACCACACACATGTGGCAAACAGAATAAGAGTCAGGACCTTCAGTTCCAGAGACACAGGGTATTACCACTGTAGCCAAAAGCCTAATAGGTTCTCCCTTTTCCTCTGTAGCAGTAGATGAGCTATCATTTCTGTTTGGACTATTTGTTAGAGGCAATGAACTAAAACATACTATCAAATCTTATTCTATTCAGAAGGAAACATACAGAGATATGATGTATTATATATATACATATATATGTTTATAGTTAAAACCTAAATAACAACTACAAAAAAAACCCCACTTTTTTTTCATGATATGTGATCTTAGGCATTAAAAAAACCTGTTTTCTTTAAAGTTTGCACAAAGAATTAAGTATCATAGTATCATAGAATCATGGAACTAGAGCTGAAATAGTCATCACTAATTATCATGGAGGCTGTGGTCTAAAGGAAAAACATTCTCCAAGGTAGCAATGACAATAAGCGTTCATTAAGTGCCCAGGCACTGGGGAGGGGGAAAAAGACAAAACTAAAACAGATCTTCCCCTCAAGGCATTCTGTTGTCATAGTTGAAGGAAGGGAGAGAGTTCAAATTTATGCAAATAAATACAAAATAATTTGAACAAAGATCTTCTAGGAAAATGCTGATTCTAGGAGAACATAAGCTTCATGAGGTGATGGAGGGTGTGAAGTACCAAAGACAGGACATAGTACATAAAATTTGTTTAATAGATGCCTGTTGATTGATTAATTGATTTAGTCAAAGGGCATGCTGCTACCCTTTATAAATCAATTCTAGTATTAGACATATTAATCATTGCTAAAATCATCAAGAATCAAGTTACCTTTAATGAGTACATAATGCATATTATATATCATATATATGTAATATCATATATATAACGTTTATCAGTCACATTGACACACTGGAAAAAACATACAAGCTCTTTTCTAGTGGCAAAGAATTGGAAATTGAAGAGATGCCCATCAATTGTGGAATAACTGAACAAGTTGTAGTTTACAACAGTGATGGAAAACTATTATGCATTGAGAAAAAAAATGAACAAGATGGTTTCAGAAAAACACGAAAAGATTTATATGAATTGATGTAAGAAATGAGCAGAACCAGAACACTATACAGTGTCAGTAATATTGTAAAAATGATCACCTGTGAAACACTTAGCTGCTTTGATCAATACAGTGATTCAAGATAATTCCAACCCATAATGAAAATTGCTATCCGCTTTTGAATAGAGAACTGATAAACTTTAAGTACAGACTGAAGTGTACTTTTTTCACTTTTTCTTGCTTTTTTTTTTTGCAACATTGCTAATATGAAATGTTTTGTGTGACTTCCCACATATAGTTGATTTCATATTGCTTTCCTTCTCCATGGCGGGGGAGGGACAAGAGGCAAAGAGAGAATTTGGAACTCAAAAAATTTTAGAATGAATGTTGAAAGTGGAAAAGAAAAGAAAAAGTATACAATCTCAGACCCTCTCTGGGATCCATGCCCTGCATCGGGAAAACAGCACAGATAGGTCAAAGGAGTAGGAACTGAACACCAGACTGAGGTACATCAGCCAAGTACAAATAATTTACCCAGACACAAACACGTAACACCCCCAATGGGCCCCCAGTGATGGCTGGCTTAGGGAAGATTTCCTTTCTGTCTGATGGATAAGCCAATTGTACACAAAAAAAACAAGGCCAGGGTTACAGATCCTTGAGAAATATGAAGAAAGTTAAGTGTCCATCAAAGGAAACATTCCTAAGCAGGATGAACAAATAGATCCACACAGGTATATTGCCCTGATTTTAAGTATTTACTTGTCTAACTTGTGTTCCTCTTTATGCTTGTGATAATCTCACACATTACTTCTCCACTATACTGATGCTTATCATTACACACATATGCTATGACTCTAAATTACATCCCCTTAGTGATCATAAGCAGATACAATAAAAATATCAAGGTTAGCTGATATGGTGGGTATAAGTTCTGTTCCCCAACAAGTCTATTAAAAAGACAATTAAGGAATAGGACTCATTCTACCATATTGCTAAAGCTACTGGTCAAATGTAAGATATGTAATTCATTTCCTATAAGAACTATCAGTCAATTCTTCCTTTTTAACCTTGAGAATCCTGCTTCTCTCTCCATAGATCCAGTGAGCTTCTGCATTCCAAGTGACCTATCATCTTTGTTAAGGATCTTTCTCTGGCCACTAATTCACTGGCTTTTATTTTTATTTTTTCCCCTACTACAAGGTCTGCATCAATGGAGAGAAGTCCACTCTCCTCCTATCACAACCATTTTATGGAGAATTAACAGATCAAGTCCTGGTCATGTAATTCCCATGGACAATCTTCAGGGCAAGAGGCTGTCTGCCAAGTCTTTACTTCTTTTCCTGCTGCTGCTGCCACTTCATTCAGACCAAGCCCTAAGAGCCTGGGGTTTGCCTTGTTAATATGTGGTACAGTCTGGGATTTCTCAGGTCTGAAGTTATGCTGAGGTCAATACATTTGTGGCCACCATTGGCTGGGGAAATCTGTCCTATTCCACTGCTAATGAAATGTGAGTGTGTGTGTGTGTGTGTGTGTGTGTGTGTGAGCATGAGTGTGTATGTGCTAGTCTTGCTATAGAAATATGGGGAGCCAGCTCTTCTAAATGAGAAACAAGAAAAGAGATAAATATAATGAATTGCCTATTCTTTTCACATGAAGATTTTCCAGAGAAGTGGTCTTAAGTCATGCAAGATACCTAAAGTCAGAAAAGTGAAATGGTTGGGTGGGAATTAGAAAGCTCAAATTTTATTTGCATAGAGAATCAAAGGTAACATAAGTCCTTTAGATATTCCAGGAAAACACACACATACACACACACATATGTATACACATATCTAGGTACTCACCTCTATGAATGCTGTAATTTATTCTGCTTCTTCCTTCAGGTAGCCAGGTGACAACCCTGGATAGAGCACTGGACATCAGGTCAAGAAGACCTGAATTGCTCTCCAGACTCTGACATTTACTAGCTTATGTCATCCTGGACAAGTCATTTAACCTCTGCCTGGTGTGCTATTTCTCTATCTGAAAAATAGGGATAAGAATAGCACCTATCTCCTAGAATTGTTGTGAAAACCAACAAGGTAATATTTATAAGGTGCTTCCTATACACAGCAGATGCTTAATTAATTATTTATAAATAGATAAATTGTTTTCCCTTCTGATTTTCTCTTATTATTGATCCTCATTCTATAAATTTATTTTTATTTATGGATTTCATTTGCTTCTCTTTTCCCTCTTTTATCTTTAACCAATAGCCATGTTTAGGGGTTGATTATCTACACTAACCATTTAGAAGATTGGTGATTTGCAGGTCAGACACCTAGCTAGTGCCAAGAGTGAGAACTAAAATCCTGTTCTCCCAGTCTCTTGACTAATGCTTTTTTCTACTATACATCCATAAGATTTTATGCTATTTTTTTCAATTTTTGTTTTCCCCAAACATGACAATCCACAATCCTGGCAATTCCTATTTCTCTTTTCAGCCTTTTTTTTTCTTTTTCTTTAATTTTCCTTTGTGTTTTCTTGCCATGTTTTTATTTCTGTCCCCCTTCATTTCTATTCTCCATTTCTTGTTTTTATTCTCTGGATTTTAAAAAATTGTTTTGTTTTCTTTTTTGCTGGCTTCTTCATCTATTTCTCTGTCTTCCATCTCTCCCAGTTTTTCTTATCTTATCTCCTTCTTCTGATTTATTTTCTCTTTTTTTTTTTCCATCAGCCATGACAACAATTATTTTTACTTTGTTTTACCTTCAGGACACTGGCTCCCTCGGTGAATACAAAACATTGAGTAGAACACTGAAAAAGCTAAAAGCTAAAAACGGTTAACAGAGGAAAACCTAAGACACGACACTACCTTTCATTTAGGACTCTTAAGAAAAATCTACCTTCAGAGAGCCAAATCATTTTCAAAGATGAACAAGTTCACATGTCTTTAATCACATGTTATGTGACAAATATGACACTTTTGAGGATATGGGTCAGCAGAAAATGAAGAAATTAAGTCATAGTTAGAATTTTTACAAAAGAAATGTCAAACAGCCTATGATCTTGACTTGGGTTATTCTAACATTAACCATTTCTTAATGGACAAAAGGTAGAAAATTAAATAAAACATTGGAATCTTCTTTAATCACAATTTCTTCGTCTGGGATTTTCTACAATCTAACCTGTATACATCCTGTCTGTACATCTCCCCCATTAGACTATAAGTTCCTTGAGGGCAGCAGCTTCTGTTGCCTTTTTTGTTATCCCAGAACTTTAGAGTGCCTAGCACATAGTAATCATTGTTGCTGAATAGTACATTAATAATTAAAATTATTATTAACTTAATAATATTATAGATTGACATTAATCAAATCATATAGAATTGTGTTTTGGTTTTTGCTACTGGGGTATTGATTTCTATAAATCAATATTTCCAATATTTGACATGTTTTAATGTCTATTTTAAATAAAAATGTTAATAATTAACTCACATTTCCAGGTTATATATCTATATCTATCTATCCATCTATCTATCTATTTATCTATCTATCTATAATGTTTTATGATCACTGTATGAATGATAAAACTGAGACCAAGAAAAATTAAATGACTTGCTCAAATGGGCACATCTAGTCTGTGATCTGGGTCTCTATAAATTAGTGTTGAAATTGGAACCACTGGAGGACTTGAGTTCAAATCCTACTTGTGCCACTTATTGCCTACTTTTATGACCTTGGAAAATTACAGTCTCTCTGGACCTCATCTTCTTCACCAGTAGACTGAAAGGGTGAGACTACTTGACCTGCAAGTTCTCTTCCAGCACTAAATCAACTCCAGTTCTAGTATGATGAACTGGACTGGCATCTCTCAGAAAAGAAACATAGGACCATTAAACTTTCTCAGATCAATGCATACCTCTATTGGGGGGGAAAAAACCTTAAGCAATCTTATTAATATAAACTATTATTATTCTCAAGACCCTCAAACTCTCACTCATTTGTCAGTGCTACAGGGACCAACTGTGTATACTTCCCTAAAATTAATTCCCTCCCTCAGCAAAAGAAAACTCATATCCTACCCACTTCTATTTTATGCACAATAAGATAATTATGGAATTAAGCCATTAACACTCAGAAGCACCAATCTCTAGCTCTTTAGTTTTAGTGGGGAGGAAAAAGTTAAGTATGTGGACATTCCCATTAGTATTATTTTCATTATGATAAACTAAGTGGACAAGACTTTTAGAAACCATTACTCTTTCTGCTATTTAGATTTAAAACAACTGCTTAGGGAAGGGTATACTCAGTTTAAAAGATAGAGACTCCTTTCCCCATTAAACTCAGCCTCCTCCATCTTCATTATCATTAGTGTCACTACTGCCAATACAAGTTTCCAAAAAGGGATTATTAGGCCTGCTGTTTCCCTTGAGGATGAATGACGACTTCAGAATAGTGAGGCTGAAGAAATCCAATCTTCTGTCCATGAGGTCTGTCTCTTAAGTTTGTAGCTATTTATAACAGAGTGATAAAGAAAATGTGCCAGACCTATAGGTATTAGAGACACAATTTTTTCCCCCACCCATATCTTGGGAAAACACAAACCTTCAGAAGTAAGAGGAAAGAAATGGAAGTAGGCCTAGTTTCAGGTCAGGCTATATTCTGAAATAATTGCTCTTACCTTACTTAGTTTTTTTTTTTTTTTTTTTTTTTTACTTCACTGTACCCTTTTTCCTGATCTTGTTTCTTACTTTCTCTTTGCCACATGGAATCAGGACACAGCTGGTCCAGATCTTGGCTCTGATACTATGTGTACATGGTCAAGTCACTTCACCTTAGTCTTAGCTTTCTTATGTGTAAAATAATAATATTAATACCTATAATATCTATTTAACAATTTTTATATCTAACAGTATAAGAATATACTTATGAGAATTTATTGAGTTGTTGAGAGGCTCAAAAGACATAATGTATATAAAGTTATTGTTTGTTTTTCCTTCTCTGAAGAGGAACAATAACATCATGGGGTGATGTCCTGACTTGGGCATGAATAAGATTTAAGTGAATTGCACAAAGTCATCAGCCTTAATGTCTCTTCCAGAGTCGTCAAAGTCCAGTGACAAGACAAAAATCAAGTTGACTGGTAATGGCCAGGGGTGCAGTGAATGACCTTGGTATCTTCAATGTCTGACCAAGGTCTAAGTCATAGCACCTGCTTCAACCACCTTCATAGTTATTGGAACAGATTGTTCTTATCCATTAATTCTGCCAAGAAAAGTCTTCACATGTTTTATTCCCCTAACTCCTGACAGGTTTCAGGCTCCTCAGTTACCCTCAGCCTGGTTATAAAGTCCATCTGCTGAGATTCTTTTACTGGTGCTCATTCTACTGCTTCTTGGAGCCACAGGTGAAAGCTGACTATTGGCAAAGAAAGACAAGTAGCTCTGAAAAGGGTTCAGCAAACACTCAGACCAAAGCTCCTAATCTCCCCTAAATACCTTATTCATTTCCCCTTTTATTTTGGGATGGGGTATAAAGCTGTAAATATATACATATTAATTACTACTACTACTCTACTACTACTACTACTACTACTACTACCAAAACCACTATTATTATAATTATATGTGAAACCTTAGACAAGTCACATAATTTTTCATTTTCTGCTTTTATAAAAAATGGGACAGGGGGTTGAACTAGTGGCTCTTTCTATTCTAAATTCTATGGTTTAGATGGATATCAGTCAAAAACCATTTCTTTCCTACCCTTCTGGAAAGTTAAAAGTATCTCTCGCTCTCTCTCCCTCTCTCTCTCACACACACACAAACACACACATACACAATTTGCTTCCTTCCACCACAACTTCTAATTATAACTTCTTATAGTTGAAGTTTTTCTCCATGTTCCTGGATAGGGATGGGCCCCAAAAATGAGAGTGGGTCACTTACTTTCTAATTTGAAATAATCAGACATATCAAAAAAAAAATCTGGAAAATACTGGATTATAGGAAAATAAAGTCAAAGATGAGAGGAACCAAAGCTTTCTCATTTAATAGTAGTTAAAAACATGAGAAAGACAAATGCTATCTAGAATTGAAATATCTGTCTTCTATGTCTTTCTGCTAAAAAAGCTAACATGCTTTTGACCAAGGGTCTTCCCTCCCCAGGGCCATGGTTTCCTCATCTGTCACATGAAAGGGACAAGGAGATGGTCTCAATTGACCCTTAAATGGACTTCCTTGTAATGACCAAGAGGAAAGGTCCCTCCCAGTTCACAATTTGCTGCTCCACTGAATCTGCTTTGAAAAGTTGCAATTCCATTTGTGCATGGACATCAGAGGCATCTAAGGCAGATATTAAGATGAGACAAAAATTGGTAAGTTAGGAAACAGCAATAAACGCACACATACACAAAAGCAATGGCTTTATTTACTTATTAATTTGTTTATTTTTACTTCAACAGCCACATCAAAAATCAGTAAAATTCAATTAAGGACATACAATCCATTAATAATGACAGTAGGGTTCCATGGTTGTACTTGATTTTTAGGGTAGGTAACAAAAGCAATCATCTTATTCATGAGAAGTTTCTAAGTCTATCTAGGAAGAAAAAAAGCAAAAAGAAAGTCATCCCCAGCATCTATGATAGCTCAGAGATACACCAGATATTCCAACTTAATTTTGCAAAAATGACTTTTTTATGAGTACCCATGAGAAAATGGTTGACTTCAGGCTCTTGTGTTATCAGAGTTGTTTGACATTGAATTACATGAGCGTAGACTATAAATCTTTACTTCAGCATAACATGCAAGGCATTTGATGTGTCTGGGAACCTGCTGTATGAAAGAAATTAGCTGTAAAAAAAGTTAAAAGCATATTCCCATGGGAAGACTCAGCAAGGCTGCTAATAGATCATTTTTTTCCCTTTTGGAAGACACTTGTTCCTCTAGTCAAACAGCAACTAACATTTTTGCTTTCCACTGCTTGAACAGGAAATATGGTGCTAAGGGCCAATAGACAGAGCAAATCATCAGATTAATTACACGGTCAGTAAACATTTGCTCTCCCATGTTTTCTAGAGGTCTGAATGCTTCCTGGTTGGAACTCAGCAGCAGCATCGGCCTCTGTTAACTTGTTTTACTCTTGTGTAAATGTCTGGGAAGATGAATGACATTTTAAGGGAGCTCCAGATTAAGTGGAGAGGGCAATGAGGGTGGGAGGGGAGAGATGGAGGGAGGAGAGAGGAAGGCCCCCTTTCACCTATGAAAGCACAGAGCTATTCCTGCCAGCATCCCATGTTCTGAGTACCATGCAATCTCTTGCCCTGAAAATGTCTTGGAATGTTAAAAATAACTTGATAATGTATACTTGGCTGCTTTAGGAAATTTAATTTCTCAGCCCCAAATAATTCCTAAATGGCACTTTAGGAAATATTAACCATATTCATAGGTCCAGTAAGTTGAAGAGGCAACATAATAAAAAAAGGAAAGAGTATGGGACCCGGATTCAAACCACATCTCTGTCATTTATCTCTGTCATTTATATATCTTGGTCTGTGGGTTAGTCATTTAAACTCTCTGGGCCTCAATTCCTTCATGTTTAAAATGAGGGAGGTAAAGTTAAATTGGATGGCTGCTAAGGTTCTTCCCTGCTCTAAGTTAGTGATTCTATAATTCAGAATCAAAGGGGTTCTTGCACATTAGCTAGTCTAATTCCCTTATGCTCTAATGGGGAATTCCCTAATATGCTCAGTGAGGAAACTGAGGCCCTAAAATATTAAGTGACTTGTCTTCAATCACATAAGTAGAGTGAATCACAAAACCAGAATTTGAAGGCAGGGGTTCTGGACTCAGAATTCAGCACTCTTCCCACGACATCTTGCTGACTCTAGGCTTAGGGCCAGTCCAAAGAAAATGACAAATTAAAGCATTCTGGAAAGGTTAGAAGGGGCAGATTGAGTTTTTAACTACCCAGCTGATCACATTCACTTTCTAGCAAATTTAGTGGGGCCTATTTCTACTCATCTGTGTGAAGTACAAACAGTTAGGAAGGAGGAATAAATTCATCCGGTTGAACTCTTTAAACCCCATCACAATTCTCTTCTGAAGATTACACTGTTCATTTTCTGAGGCAATTCAATCCATAACATCGTATAATACTATACAGCCCCAAAGGATTTATAAAGGCCTTGATTACCTGAAGCAATTGTCTTCCTCCCTTTGCTCTCTCCTCAGGGCTGACAGCAGCCAAGAGCCTCCTGCCAAACCTGTCCAGGTGAGCACATCAGGTAACCATTTATTCACGTCTCTGGAAATCCCCTTCTTTGGTTTAACAGCTGCCACAGCAGTGTGGAGCAGATACCTCATTCTTTAGCATCCTCTATCAGGAGGTTTCTCCTTGGTAATAGTCTGTAATTTCTCACTTATTTCCTGGAGCCAGTGCTTACCAAGAGGAATCTGTGTTATATAGAACCACAAAGCCCTTTCAGCTCTGGGGAGGAAGTGACCCTGGTCCCACACCTAGAACACTGAACGCTGTGAAGGTTGGATGATTAATGTTGTTGTTTGTCCTTTGTTCTCAAAGAGGACAATGAAGGAGGTGATGCTATGACATTCAAGTGAATTGGATTCAAGTGAGGGAGAGATGAGCAAGATTACCTGTCTCACTTTCCCCTCCAGAGCCATCTGGGTCCAGCAGGCAGATATAGAGCAGATTGACTACAGTTAACCCTGGATGCAGTGGGAGACCTTGGCCTTTTTAAACTAAGGTCTTTCCCAGGGCTAAGTTTTATTGGGGCCACATCCAATCAGTGATTAAGACAAGGTAGAGATTATTAATAAATATCTGCTGAATAGAGAACTGTCTTTTCTTTAAAAAAATTTTTTAAAGCTTTTTATTTTCAAAACATAGACACAGATAATTTTTGAACATTGACCGCTGTATAGCCTTGCATTTCAGATTTTCCCCTTCTTCCCCCACTCCTTCCCTAGATGGTAAGCAATGTTATACATGTTAAAATATGCGTTAAATCCAATATGTGTAAACATATTTATATAATTCTCTTACTGCACAAGAAAAATCAGATCCAAAAGGAAAGTAAATGAGTAAGAAAACAAAATGCAAGTGAACAACAGCAAAAAGAGTGAGAATGTTATGTTGTGTTCATACTCAGTTCCCACAGTCCTCTCTCTGGGTATATAGACGGCTCTCTTCATCACAATATCATTGGAACTGGCATCAGTCATATCAGTTTTGGAAAGAGCCATGTTCATCAGAATTGATCATCATATAGTCTTGTTGCCGTGTACAATGATCTCCTGGTTCTGCTGATCTCACTCAGCATCAGTTCATGCAAGTCTCTCCAGGCCTCTCTGAAATCGTCCTGCTGGTCGTTTCTTACAGAGCAATAATATTCCATAACATTCATATACCATAATTTATTCAGCCATTTTCCAAATGATGGGCATCTATCCAGTTTCTAGTTTCTAGCCACTACAAAAAGGGCTGCCGCAAACATTCTTGCACATGTGGGTCCCTTTCCTTCCTTTATGATTTCTTTGGAATATAGGTCCAATAGAAACACTGCTGGGGGGCAGCTAGGTGGCGCAGTGGATAGAGCACCAGCCCTGAAGTCAGGAGGACCTGAGTTCAAATCTGGTCTCAGACACGTAACAGCTGTGTGACCCTGGGCAAGTCACTTAACCCCAATTGCCTCAGCAAAAAAAAAAAAAAAGAAGAAGAAGCACTGCTGGGTCAAAAGATATGACAGTTTGATAGCTTTCTGAGCATAGAGAATTATCTTTTCTTAGCAGATGTGCCACTGCCATTCAAACTTCCTTTTTAGAAATCACCCAACAAGTAGAAATTGATTAATCAAGCCACAAATATTTATTAAGCACTGACTTTGTACCATCTATCATACTACATGCTGGGCATGGAGACACAAAGAATGGAACAATCTCAGAGCAGATAGCTCAGAATCAGAACAAATGATTAACCTGAAATAAGATTTTCAAACTTTTTTTTGAGGTGGGAAAGATCGAAACCTGTGATTTCATTGAAGGAAAATTCCCCCATGCAAACGGTAACTACTCTGGAATGTAGAGTCTTACACAGTTGTCCAGAAGTCTGATAATTTCAGTGAGTTGATCATGGTAAAATGATGAGTATGGGCCTAAAATGAATTTGAACCCAAGCCTAACACAAGTTCAGATTATCTGTCCATTATTCAATGCTGTAGATTGGCTACATGGATCTGGAATTGGATCTAATATCTTTTTGTGTGTGTGAACAGAAAATGATGAAGTAAGTGAAAGTCCCTACCTCCTATCTTTTCCCCCCTAAGCTTTAAAAATGCTAACAATTATAATAGATGGGATTTTAATGTGACATACACAGAGACAAAGACAAAGAGACAGAAAGACAGAAAAACAGAGATACAAAGAGAGACAGAGACAAAAGGCAGAGAGACAGAGATAGATAGAAGACAGAGACAGACAAAAATAGAGAGAGGAGGAAAGAGAGAGAGAGTACCACAAAAATACCCATAGGGTTAGATGACTGTTTTTTTTTTAATAAAATATTAAAATAATTGGTCTGTCTTTCTTATCTACTCCTTTTTTAATGAATCATTTCACTGATCTCAGGGGCCAGTCTCAGAACCCATGATGTATCAGTTCAATAGTAGATAAGCCTCTTTACCTGAAAACCTTAGGTAGATATGAATCTCTATAGGACTTGAGGATAGTCAACTTCTAGACCCTCCCCTTTAGTCTTATTTCCCTTTGTGACCTTCCTCAAAAAGGAAACCACTTTTCTATAGAGCCCAAATGATCCTTCCTTCTCAGAGTTTCCAGCAGAAGATGATTTTTCACAATGATTATAAGATTCTTCTAATGTTCCTCCCCCCTTCCCTCCAAGATCATTTCCTGCACCAGCTACCAAGCAGCAGTTTCGGTCTCTTTCCTACCTCCTAACAATTGCTGCTCTCATTCACTTGTTCAGTCATTTCAGTGTGTCTGGCTCTTCATGACCCCTATATGGATTTTCATGGCAAAGATATTGGAGTGATTTGCCATTCTTCAGCTCATTTTACAGATAAGAAAACTGAGACAAAAAAAGTTAAGTGACTTATCCAGGATCACACAGCTAGTGTCTGAGGGCAGATTTTAACTCTGGAAGATCAGTCTTTCTGACTCCAGACCCAGCACCCTACCCATTGCACTAGCTAGCTTCTCTACTCTCATTCACACAAAGATATAAATGAATGATGAATAAACCAAATAATGCTCTGGGAGGATTTTGAGTTTTGACAGTAAATAAAAATCTTTCTTTGGCATAAAACAAAGGAAAGAAACTCTACTTGCAGGATTTGCTGTGGACGTGAGCAGCATTCTTTTGGGTTGGAGGGCTTTCATGATATACCTGCAATCAGAAGAAACAACCTACTATGGTGTGAGGATAAGCTTAGACCTGAAGGTAGACAACCTAGTTTTAGTTCCTGAATTATCATGTTATCTGTTATGTTACCATTTTATGCAAGCCACTTAACACTATCTCAGTTTCTTCCTTCTTCCACTAGTATTACTTGTACTCTAGTGATATCATGGTAGAACAGATAGAATGTTGGTCTTTTGGCCCAGGGTTCAAATCCAGGTTCTAATGTTTGTGAAGCTGTGTAGCCCTAAAAAAGTCACTTAACCTCAATGTGGCTAAGGAAACTCCCTATGGTCTTATTTACGGTCATAGATGGCTTGTGGGATCTACATGAGTACAGGAAGTTACCCAGGCCAAGACAAAAAAAAAAAAAAAATCTTCCCAGGATAATTGTGAGAAGAAAAAAAAAATTCTATAAAAGAAAAAGCACTATCCAATTGTAGCTATTGGCATTATTAATCCCCTTATGCTCAGTATGATTTTTTAAAAAATAAATTAAAAAGATCTGATGAGCTGCAATTTAATAAAGATTTGTACATTTCATAAGCCCGTAATCAAGGACACTTTAGGGAGGCTTAAAATAAGTGACTAGTGGCTTTCTTTTACTTTCTTTTTCTTTAAATCCCATCTAAAAAGAATAGCTAGCCTTTGGAAAGAAGCTTGTCTTCTCTCCTTCCCTAATCCTGCCTCTCCTCTTTCCCTTCTCTCCTTCTCTTTCCCTCTCCTCATTTTTCCTCTCATCTCTTCTCTCTTTTTCTTCTCTCCTCTCTTTCCCCTCTTCTCTCTCATTTCCTCTCCTCTCCTATTTCTCTCTTTTTCCTTCCTTTCCTTTTCTTTCCTTGCCTTTCTGCTTCTCTTCTGTCTTGCCCTTTTTTCTCTTCTCTTCTGTTTTCTCTTCTCTCCCCATCCTTCTTTTCTGGGTTTCCCTGTTTCCCACAGAGTTAAAGTACAGCAACCAATCAGTTCAATCTCAAAGCTGATTAGCACGAAAGCTTTCCCCTTCTCTATTTTTCTGATCTGGGTTACTTCAGCCCTTCGTGGACAGACTGGTAGTCCTTTGCTCACTATATTTGTGCAGGACACAGTGCAAATATCCTATGAACTTTAGCTCTCTACTCTAACTCTGAACTCAGAGACCCTCCATCCTCAGCCTTCTCTGATAGCAGGGATCATTGAGAGAGGAGGATGAAAATTGCAGTGAACATCAAGTCACAGGAAATAAGTTCAAATCTTGTGTCTGCTATTTTCGACTCAATGCATACCTTCTTGACTTTGGAATCAAATATAATATCCTCTGCATGGCTTTAAAGGCCTTTAAGACCATAACTTCTTCAACCTTCTCATCCACTTCTGCCTTTTATTTCTCTATAATCCAGTCAAACTGGCCTTCTTGCTCCATATTTTTGGTATCCTTCATCCCCTATGCTTGGAATGTATTCCTTTCTTATCTTCTTTTCTTAAAACCTCTGTTTGCTTCAAAACTTTGCTCAAAGGACTTTTAGCTTTTCCTGATATCCCATCTGCCAGTGTATATATGTTTTCCTAATAGAATATAAGCACTTTGAGAGCAAGAACTGTTTCATTTGTCTTTATGCCCTCACATGGCTGCCTCACACATAGCAGAGGTTTAAAAAAAAATGCTTCCTAATTAACTGATTTTCAGATCTAGATGTTTAATGCTTCCATGGTCTTTAGACATAAGGCTTAAAGGCATTTGGATGGGTTTTCACAAGCTATGTTTTAATGGATTTTTTCTTACCCGTTCTCCCCACAAATAAAAGAACACCTCAAATAGCATTGCATTTGCAAACAGGGAGAAAGTACCGGCATTTTCTCCATTACTCTGTCATCAAAGACATCAGCTCTAGGTTGGGCTCTGAGCATTAGTCCATGTAGCCTGATATGAGTTCATGAGGCTGGAATTCAAAACATTAACCAGCTGTGGGAACCCGGGAAGGAGCCTGTCACACTAAATGGTATCCAGATTAGAGCTGTGAGAATTTGGGAAAACCCTTCTTGCTAAGCAAGTTTTGTGTCTTGTGTTTTGTGTTTTTTTGGTTTTGTTTCTTTTTTTTTTAATAAAAAAGAATTTTTAATGTTTGCTCCTCTTGAACCTATAGGAATGCTTAAGTACATATTAATTTAAGAAATGAAGCAAGACTCTCACACACACACAAAAAGAATGTTCTTTCTTAAATGGGATAAAAACTTCCTCTCTGTTAAGTATTTTCCCAAGACTAGTTACATTCTCTGTTCAAATATACAGTTTCTATAAAAAGAAAATGGGAGCTGTGTGTGGGCAAATCCATGTGACTTGGCTGGGCACTCAGGATCTTTGCCTGTCACTCCTAATGCAAAATTCAAAGATAGAGCAGGTTGAAAGTTGCTTGATAAACTTGTTGGCTAAATTTCTTTATTTACTGAGAATCAGCTAACAGTGAGAACTGAGATAGAGGGGACACTCTAAATAGCTTGCATTTATATCATATTTATTCTGTAAGTCTTAAGACTTACAATGGAATTAAAGGTTAAAGAGCTGAGAGGAAACAGACATCATCTAGACTAATGGTTCTTAATGTTTTTGTGTCACGGACCCCTTTGGCCATCTGGTGAAACCCATGGACCCCTTTTCAAAAGAATGCTTTTAGATGCATAAAAGAAAACATTATATGGGACAACAAAGAAAAGTCAAAGGCTAGTAAAAATAAAGGTGTATTTTTTTCCATCCTAGTTCACAAAACCCCTGAAACCTTAAAGTTTGTGGTTTCTAGATTGAGACTTTCTGATCTAGATAAATGCCCTCATTTTATGGACAAGAAGGGTAAGCAAGAGAGATATTTTCCCCAAGGACATGAAAGGCAAGGGCCTTGAATCCAAGCCACTGACTCCAAAGGCAATGTTGCTTGCATACAAATTGGCAAATCAATGACTAATTAAGTACCATGTGTCCAGCACTGCATATTGTTATTGTTCAGTTGTGTCCAACCCTTTGAGATTCCATTTGTGATTTTCTTAGCAAAGATACTAGTGTGGTTGCAACTTCCTTCTTCAGCTCATTTTACAGATGAGGAAACTGAGGCAAACAGAGTTAGGTGCCTTGCCCAAGATTATAGAAATATTAAGTGTCTGAGGCCAGATTTGAACCCATGAACATAAATTGATCTGATTTGAGACCTGACTCTCTATTCACTGTATCATCTAACTGCCTCTGTGAAAGGCAGGGTGTTAGAGCAGAAAGTATTGAACTGGGAACCAGAATATTTGCATCCCAATCTTATCTGCCACTGGCTAGTTGAGTGACTTTAGGTAAGTCACTTTATGTAAGATCCACTCTCTGGGCCTGAATCTCCTCATCTGTAAGATCACAGAATATAACTAATGATCTCTGAACTTTGATGTTTTGTGTGATATGTAGGGGATACAACAAAGAAATAGTCTGCTCATAAGAAACTACATCTTAATAGGCAAATATGACTAATAAATATGGAATTTAACTATAGATCTATTGAGAAAAATTGTTAATTCACAAAATTTTCTCACAAAATAAAAATGAGTGAAATGGTAGCAAAATCCTTGGGCTTTCAAAACAAAACCAATTAAAGGAGATTGAACAGATTACTTTCAGTTGCAGCAATTAAATATTACTATCAGAATGCTAAAGCTACCTATTCCAATGTCCTCATTTTGCAGAGGAGGCCAATACATTTCAGTAGATCGTAACTTGAGAGACCTTAGAGATCATCTAGTTAAATCCCCACAACTTTACAGGATAAGGAAACTAAGGCCCAGTGAGACTGAATGGCTTACCTACCAAATCCAGTGTTCTTCAGCCACAATCATAAAATTAGTTAAAGACTAGCACCTCAATAATACACTAAAAGGCAGAGATATCACTTTTCTGACAAAGTTCATATAGTTAAAGAGATGCTTTTTCCAGTATATAATTGTCTTTTTTTTTTTTTTTTTTTTTTTGCTTTTTGCTGAGGCAATTGGGGTTAAGTGACTTGCCCAGGGTCACACAGCTAGGAAGTGTCTGAGACCAAATTTGAACTCAGGTCTTCCTGACTTCAGGGCTGGTGCTCTAACCACTGCACCACCTAGCTGCCCCCAGTATATAATTGTCAATGCAGAATTGATGCTTTTGAATTGTGATGCTGGAGAAAGCTTGTGAGAGTCCCTTGAACTACAAGGAGATCAAAACAGTCAATACTTAAAGAAATGAATTCAGAATATTCACTGGAAGGTCAAATATTGAAGCTGAAGCTTAAATACTTTGGCCACATAATAGAAAGATGGGCCTCAGTGAGGGGGGGGGGAAATCTGATATTGGGAAAGATTGAAGGCAAAAGGAGAAGGAAAAAGGCAAAGAATCTGATAGTGTTATGGAAGCAATGAATATGAGCTTGGATAGACTTTGGGAGATAGAGGAAAGAAGGGTCTGACATACTACGGATCATGAAGAGTTGGACAAGAATGAACGGCATCTCACTTTCTATTAAATCAAAATTCCCCTTTATGTATTTATGCAGCAACATTTTCTAATGGAACAATTTTTTCTCCAATCAAAGATCACAAGGAAAAAAGGGACAAAGATTGAATTACAGAAACACATCTAAATTTTTTTCTAAAACAATGTAAGTAAATTTTCCAATATTCACATGCTTGTGAAGTGATTGATACTTATAACCTATGCCACATGTGGAAACTATAAAGCCTCGTCTTACTCCACTGTCACTGAAAAAATTTGAGGGATAATTATTAGATATATATAGTTACACATGAACATGTAAAATTAAAATTTTATTTTTACTGAAATAAGAAAACAAATTGAATGCCTTACAATTTTTTTTGATGAATGGCAAGCATAGCTTATATTTAGTCATGTGCCCATCAAATTTAATTAAGTGCCCACACTGTTCAGGCACTATCCAGTTGTATCAGAATTTTCCTTTCTGTTTGTTTACTCTTTCAGTTATGAAAACTAGAAGCTTTCTTTCATAACCAGTTTCTGAGCATTGAAAATAATGATGTAACATTCTTCTCTATACTCATGGGGAGAAAATTTGATAGAAGTGTAATTTTGTTTAATCAGGTATGTTATATATATATATATATATACACATGTACATATATATATATACATGTATATATACATGTATGTATATATACATGTATATATAAACTCCTTGAGAGCAAGGACTTTCATTTTTGTCTTTGTATCTGCAGAGCCTAGCACAGAGCTTAGCATATAATAGGAGTTAATCTATGTTTATTAATTGATTGTCCAGTGACAAAAAAAAATTCTAGATTTGTATCTTTTCTTCTCGATATTTCAAGGAAGACACTCCTTTCATCAATATAGACTCAACCCTTCTATTATCTATTCTTCAAGCACTTCAGTAAAAAAAAAAAAGATTAATTTTTAAAATTACCATATCAATAGCATAATGATGGTTCTAGTCACATCAGCTTTGGACAACAGACATATAGTCCATCAAAGGTTTTCCATCTTGGTAAAACATGCCAGGGATTGCAATCACCTAGCATTACTAAAACACAGGGTTACCTCCATCACAATGAAGCATTAAATGACTTTTACATTCATAATTTTATTTACTTTGAGACATATTTTTGCTAAATCCTCAGGAAATGATAATGTTCCTTCTGAAGAATGTGATCTTAATGATCTGGCAATTTCTTAAATGTAATTTTATTATGGGTTAGAATAACTCTCCCTCTCTCCTCCTCAAGGAGATGCTGACATTTATATTGAAAGCCAGTGAGGAAATGGGAGTCAATATTGAGATATTTGCTTTAAAGTCAACTTTTCAGGAATGAAACTAAACCTCACAGTGAGGTACACTCATGAAATACCATAGAATTTCAGAGCTGGAAGAGACTTCAGAAACCATCTGGTTCAACCCATAAAAAAAAAATCAATAATTCCCATGAACACATTCCTGACAAGTGGCCATCCATCCTCTAGAGATCCTTTAGGGACTTTCCATAAGTTTGGAGCTGCTTATAAAGTTATCTCTGACACCTATAGAAATAGATGATTTCTAGCTGCTTCAACTTGGAGCTTAGAAATGAGAAATTATCATAGTGAAATCTCTTGATGATCAAAGTCTAAGGAGAATATTGGCAAGAATCATAAAAAAAAAAACCACAGCTATTCAGAATCACAGATTTAGAGCTGGAGAAGGTTTAGAGATGAAGGAGACCATTGAGTCCAGTCCCCTCCTTTTACAGATGAATAAACTTAAGTTAGAAAAGGTTAAGTGATCTCTGTAGCCTTATACAGCTGGTAAGTGTCAAAAACATGAATTGAACTAAGATGGCCCCAGTATTAAAAGCAACACTCCAGTTACTGCGCTGCTACCTATTTTTCATTGTTTCAAATTAGCAGAGCAGTATGGGAGCTGGAAATACCATCTTCAAAGAAACAATGCCTATACATGGCTGCCTATTCCTGTCTATTATGTGAAGGGTCTTCTTCAAGTTCTCCTGATATCACAATACTAGTGAGCCCCAACTTTCATCACACAATTTCTTTTTTCAATCATATCTTTCTCTGATAACAGACTTTCTACCACTTCCATGAAATTCCTTGTTTGTAAGATATTATTGTTGGGATTTCAGAGAGGCCTGGAAAGACTTGCATGAACTGATGCTAAGTGAAATGAGAAGAACCAGGAGATCATTGTACGTGGCAACAAGACTATACAATGATGGACTTGAGTCTTTTCAACAATGAGGTGATTTAAGCCAGTTCCAATGATCTTGTGATGTAGAGAGCCATCTATACCCAGAGAGAGGATTGTGGGAAATGAGGGTGGATCACAACATAGCATTTTCACTTCTTTTGTTGTTTGCTTGAATTTTATTTTCTTTCTCATTTTTCTTCCTTTTTGATCAGATTTTTCTTGTGCAGCAAGATAATTATATAAATATGTATGCCTATTTTAGATTTACATATATTTTACCATGTTTAACATATATTAAATTACTTGCCATCTAAGGGAGGGGATGGAGGGAAGGAGGGGAAAATCTGAAACCCAAGGCTATGCAAGGGTCAATGTTAAAAAATTATCTTTGCATATATTTTGAAAATAAAATGCTTCAATAAAAAAAAAAGAATAATATATTATTGTTAGCTTATAGTTTGGGGTGGATGAGAGGATAGGGTACAGTGAACAAAGTGGAACAATGGACAAAGTGACAGCACTGGATTCAGGAAAACCTTAGTTCAAATCAGACTTCAGCTATATGACTTTGGACAAGTGACTTAACCCTGTTTTGCCTCAGTTTCCTCATCTGTAAAATGAGCTGGAGAGAGAAATGGCAAACCATTCCAGTATCTTTCCCAAGAAAATCCCAAAGAGAATCCCAGAGAGTTAGATACAGCTAATTGACAAAGTAAAAAAAATACTTTTTCCCCATGCACAAAGGTCAAAAAAAGTAGTGTCTGAATAAACACCTCAAGGAAAGGGCTCCAAATTCAAATAGACTAAAAATCAAAGAGAAAATTGTAGCTCTAACTCATTCCCTGGAACCAAGAGCATTCTGGGGAGTACATCATTTGCATTTGGCCACCACATGGATTTGGTCTCTCAGGTGCAGTAAAACTTCAGGAAATATTTTAGGCTTTGTTTTTTTTCTGTGTGGGTAGGTAGGCAGTGACCTCTAACCACAGTGGCCACTGAAACAGTCCCTAACTCACTGAAGTTTTAAGACTGTGATCTAAGATCTCACTAATGTGGGCTGGGGAAATAAGGTTCACCACTTGGGCCATCCCTGATGACCTCTGTTCTGATGATTTGTCCCTTCCTGCCGTTACCTCTGATTCCTGGGTCATTCATCTTGGCACCAGCCCCTACCCTCATCCCAATCCCCTTTAGTTGTCTCTCATTCTGAGGTGATGATGACAGCAAGTATAAAGGAATCCTTTGAATAGCAATTTCCTGTACTGAGCTTATCCCCAGCTCAGAAAAATCTTCCCATTCAAATGAACTGACGTCACATCAGACAAGGAAGAGAAGGGTAGGAGACCCTTTTCAAAAGAGTTCCCTGTGAGAAGAAAGAAACAGACAGCACAAGGAGGAGCACGACTAAAGCTATTAATTAGTCATTGTGCTGTCTCCCTGCTTTTGTTCACTTTTGCCACAACTTACAAGAAACATAAATCAATAAATTAAGTGGAATTTTTGGGAAGGCTTTTGCTGATCTTGCTTCTTCTCACAAATACAAACAAAATATGGAAAAATAAATTTTAAAAGAATTCTCATGTATTTGGTCTTTTCCTTCTGTCTGCCTTCCCAATTCTGAAATAGCATTTCCCAAAGTTCCGTTTGAATCTATTATAAAGAACCAGCATTCTCTGCTACTTTTATTCTACAGGAGAGTGTTGAGACAGGTAGGGGAGATGGAAGGAGAGAATACTGATCCAACATGTGCAGTTTCTGTGTCTCTCCTCCTTCTCTCATATTAACCATTCTTTTTTCCTTAACCTAGCATGCATGTCTTCCTGCTTTAGAATTGGAATTACCTCTCAGCTATCATAGGGAGAGAAGAGGAAAATAACATTCCAAGGGCAATCATAATGTTGTATGCTCATAAGGAACATCAAAGGACATTTTAGCAGTTCTATTGACTCTCCCAGGCTTAGAGAAAAAAAAAAAAAGTAATACTTTTTTTTTTTTTTTGCTTTTTCCTGAGGCAATTGGGGTTAAGTGACTTGCCCAGGGTAACACAGCTAGGAAGTGTTACGTGTCTGAGACCAGATTTGAACTCAAGTCCTCCTGACTTCAGGGCTGGTGCTCTATCTACTGTGCCACCTAGCTGCCCCAATAATACATTTTTACAGTAATTATACTAAAATATATTTTAAGGCATTTTGAAAGGAGAGGCATATTAACCCCAAACTTCAATAATGACTGTATAGATAATAATAATAACAAAATATCAGATTTTATTGAGTATTTTAAATTTTATTTGTTTTTAGTTTGATTATAGGATTAGGCTTCCTTCTTTAGAAAGAGCTACCCCTAACAGCTAAGTCATGCTAACATATTCTCTTAAGTCTAGATTACTTATAAATTTAATGAAGGGATAGATTGAGAAAAGTTTATTATTTAGTAGTAGATAATTTAGAAGAATTAAATAATCACAAGATGTTTCATAAGGTTGTTCAAAGGGCTAAGGCCCCCTTTCTAGCAGAAAGGGGGTTTGACCAAATGCTAAGTTGAAAGTGGAACTGACCAGAGGACAAGTTCTTCTTTCTGGCAGCTGGAAAAAGGTTAAATTAAGAGCCAGAGGTTAAATTAAACCCCTTTTCTTTTTTTTTTTTTTAGTTAGAGTGAAAATTAAGTAAAGAACTCTGCTAAGGAAGAGGGGTTGGGGGTGAATGATTACTAACTACTGGCCATAAGTTCCTCTTTACCAGTACTGCACTTTCTAGTTACAAAAGTACCACCAGAGGAAATGATGTTTGGCATAGGATTAAGAAAGTCTGGGAGAAGTCAGGTGACCTACCTTGTCCAGTTGAATTATGTACAAAACAAGTTTCTATAATTTTTCCAAATTCCTCTTTTTTGTTATAAAAACCATGTCTGCAAATTACTCAGGCTCTCTGACTTCTGAGGAGTCAGATTATGTGCTAGTTTTGCAAAGTAAATCATAGCTGGCTTGGTAACTTTATCCTCAGTTTTTATTTCAGATAATCAAATTTAAGAATAATATCTCCCATCTCTATTGCATTTTAATAATATTTCTTACAACAGGAGAGAAAGGAGAATGAGAAACATGAGAGGGACAGAAAGACACAGAGAGACAGACAAAGAGAGAGAGACAGAGACAGAGACAGAGAGGGGGAGAGAGGGGAAAGAGCAAAGATGTCACTAACTCCCTTTCATAATTGAGGAAACTAAGGTAAAAGGACTTGCCCAGAGTCACACAGCTGGGAAGTGTCAGAACTGGGGCTTGAACCTGGTTCCTTAACACTTAAGGGTATTGCTCTTTTCACTATACTTGGTTACTCTGGGCTCTTGTACTCATTCTTTTTTTCTCACAGCTTCTTTTCCCTAACATAAAGTTTTACTAGAAAAGAGATTTGAGCAAATGCTCTTTCTGTTTTCTTTTCAGATTGTTCTACTAGGGAGAAGGAAGAAAAAGGATTACTGCCTTACATATTTCTTGCTGCATTTGACTTTCTTGGGTTTCAATCCTCTCCAAGCAATCAACAATGTCTAGTATGAACTTGGCATCAAACAGTACATCAAGCACTATAGCCGGGGAGGGTTCCATGATTAGAAATCCTAACTCCTCTCCATCAGTGAGATTTTCATTTCTCCCTCTAACATAGGATTTGCTTAACCTGCTAGTATTTCTTTCTCTTTTGTAGCCCTGCACTCCAAACAGAAAGAAACAAAAATCAAATTGGTGGGTTAAGTAAAGAAAGATGAAGGAAATATCATTGAAGTTCCTGATGAAGACTTCAACTGAACCCTAGCTTTTCTGTAGGCTCCTAAGGAAAAAACAGACTTTGGCCAGTGCGGCTAAACAATATGGTTTACATTTTTGCAAAAACAAGAGTAGCAATAGTGCCCAATGCCTTGGCCAATCCTGGTTGGTAGAGAAAATCCCAACCTTGATTGTCAAGGAGAAAATCATTTTGAATTCTATGCATATTCATAGTGGTAAAGCTATTTAGTAACTGATTCCTTGGCCTCTTTATTTACCAGTCAGGTAATTCTTATCAAAATAGTTCTTCACTTTGCAACAAAATTATTGTCTTAAGAAGAAAGAATGAACAGTGAATTTGGAGTTAGAGGTATCCAGACTCTGCCATTTGCTATGTGATCATGGGGAAGTTACATTTCTCTATCTCTCAGTTTCCTTGTTTGTAAACTAAATGGGTTGGCTTTAATGATCACTAAGGGGTCTTCTAGCTCTTGATTATATGATTCAAAGAACATGTAATGTACTTCTTTCATGTTCCATACAGTCCTGAGGACCTACTAGTTATTCAATAAATAGTTGTTTAACTCAATATTATTTCTTCATGTGGCAGTGTTCTGGATATAGCCTCAGATCTGAGAATCAGATTAGATCAGAAAATGCTTTTCTACTGAGTTCACCATGACAAGTAAAAAGGAATTTCACAATCTCAGAATATCTGAACTTTCTGTTGATGATGGGCATGGAAGAAGATGTCAAGATTTATATTCTCTGTTGCTAAGCTACCTTGCCAGATATTACAAAGCCTGAAAACTTGTTTATGTCAGTCAACAATTATGACTCAAAAATACAACACAATACAAATGCTGAGTGAGAAGGCGCCATTTTTGCAACTTTTATGATCAGATTACCAAACTGAAAAAATGATATCATGCAGTTCTATTGGAAAAACTTGACAAGAAAAAGGCAGTCCATGAAATATTCCTGTCTGTTTGTTCCCAATCTGTTATTTCAGTGGTCTAGGGAACTGTCTCAACAAATACAGATCAAAAGTTTTTCGAGGACTTACATGATCTTATGTCATTGCCTTATGGCACTAGCAGGTTAATGACTTGTAGAGTTAGGACCTATGTCTTCCTACCTCCCAAACCAAGTCTCTATGAATCTGCTTCTTATTGAAATATATATTAGAAAATTATAATAATAACTGGCATTAGAGATGTGGAGTGATTCTGAAGGGGATCAAAGTTCAAGTCCTTTCTCTCAAACATACTAGCTATGTAACCATGGACCAATGACTTAATGACATGTGTAGAGAGAGTTTTCTCAGAGTTCCAGTCACCCACTCAACTCCCTCTTCCCAACATACACACACACACACACACACACACACACACACATTAATGAAGGCTCAGAGAAAAAAACAAACTTGACATTTATATATCACTTTGTTGTTTACAAAGTGATTTGCATATGTTATTTCACTTGATTCTCAGAACAATCCTGTGATATAAAAACTGCAAGTGTTAATAAAATACTGCAACAGTTAATAAAACTGAGATACATAAAGACAGCTGAGTCACTCATGCTCATATCAGTTGTGTCAGGAAAAGAACCAAAACTCAGGAGCCTCATCATTACAAACCCAGTATTCACTAAAATAAACTACAAGGACGGCAGGGGGAGGGGAAAGAGCTGATTCTTTCATAGGGTTCATAAAACCCTAGATTCATTCTGATTTAATATTCAGAGACACTATTACACTATAAAAATATGCTTTAGATTATCATGTCAGAGTTCCTTATTTGTGACACAACAGACAGCAGAATACTATTTTGGGGGTTCCTTGAAATAATTACTGTTTTTCCATTTCAACACTGATACCATGAGAGATAAATGACATGACCACCTCTGTGATGGGCAAGGACCAAAAATGTCAGGACAGGGAAACAGATCATTATCTCAATCCTTCTCTCAACATTTGGGTTAAGGCAATTCTCCTAGAAATATTTTAAAAGGGAAGAAAATGATTTCCAAAAATGTGCATTGGAAAATAATTGAGGGGTAATAATGACAACAATAAATAATTTAACAACAATAATAATAGTAAACATGTATATAGCACTTTAAAGTTTACAAAGTGATTTACATATATAATAGCTGTTTTGATTAATATGAATAATAAATTCCTTATTAGTGATCATATTATTCAAATTTCCATTGTATATTTCCATTAGGCTAAAACCAATTACCATATTTTATGTAATTATAATTTTGAAGAGAGTGGATTCAAATACCACAATCATTCAGAGGGTTTATTATTTGCACTAATCAGGACCTAATCATAATCCCATTTGTATCCTCACAATAACCCTTTGAAGGAAATATTATTATCCCAATTTTATAGATAAGGAAAGTGAGACAAACAAAAGTTAAGTAGTTTGGTAAGAGTCAAAGTAAATATCTGAGACTGGATTTGAATTCAAATTTCTTGACTTACAGTATGGTATTCTGGCCATTGAACCACCTAGGGTCCTCTAATTTTTGTCCACAGATTTCCTAAATTTTGGCATCATAAAATCTTTTATTTTTAAGAATAAACTTGTAGAAGGCTAAATTGGTTTCTGCAAGTCATTGGGGAGAGCTGTGTTTTTGATAAGATTCAAAATTTTGACTCCATGTCTGTCTCACAAAGCTTTTCATTTCACTAGTCCTTAGGACTCTATATAAAGCAGGAGGATGTTAAATGATACAGGATTGACCATCTTGATCTGCATCTGGCTCAGGAAACTCATCCCAAATGAAACATCTAGAGGCCCCTATTCTTATATCCCTCATCTTAAAATAAAATCTTTTTTCTTTTAATTATTATCTATTTATCCTATATACATCTTGTTTATACATAGTTATCTAGCTTGCCATAATTACCTATCACAGTTATCCAACTTGTCTTCCCCATTAGATTGTGAGCTTTTTGAGATCAGAGACTTATCTTTTGCCTCTTTTTGTGTATGCAGAGCTTAGCATAGTACCTGGGATATAATAAATAGATGCTTAATAAATAATTATTGGCTAAGGTGTGAAATGTATGCCTGTAAGGAAATGTGTACTAGTATACATAGAACCTCTGTAATCATTAATAAAATATGATATTTTGTTTAGAACTTTTGGGACTAAACTAAAACAAGGATTTTCAGCTTATTACACTACTTTATGTATCCCAAGAAAACCCGCTGTTTAATTTTCAGAACTATCTAGAAAGCTGATTAAAAAGCCAAAAATGTTCAAGAGTTCTTTTGGAAATGGTTTCATGCTAGACAGTTTTATTTAATTGATTTTTCTAGTAATCTGGGCCAGTAAAGTGATGCAGCTATCTGAAAGAGAATTGAGAGAGAGTTGAAATAAAAGATAGCAAAATAAAATTATAATAAAATAAATAAATAATAATAAATGAAATGAAAAAAATAATGAAATTAGTGAAATGAAATAAATTAAATATAAGATAACAAAAAGTTTGAGAAGTGAGAATGTGAGAAATATTTCAGGAAAATATCTGAAAATGGCTATTTTTGTCATTCTATGTAGTGATCACTGTGATTCTTACAACAGTCCAGGAGCCAAGAAATTAGACAAATCAACAAAGCATTTGCTGAAGTCTTTACTATGAAAACAGAGACAGTATGTGTCAACTTGGCTAAATCACTTCCCCTCTTTGACTTCTCAGTTTCCTTATTTATAGAATAAAGAGTTTAGTATTTATACTGAATTTCACGGTCTACAAAGCCCTTTGCATACATTCATTATTTTACTTAAGTCTCTGGAGAACCTGCAAGAGATGCTATTTTGCATAGGAGGAAACAGAGTTTAAATGACCAATCCAGGACCACACAATCAGTGAGTATCTGAAATGAGATTAGATTCTTGATTCAATCCACTAAGGGGGGAGAGGAAGTAAAATGGAAAGAGACAGAGAGAAAGAGAAATAAAGGGGCTAGATGCCATCAAATCTCCCCCTCCCCCATTTTGCAAATGAGGACACTGATACTGAGAGATATTAAATAACTAGGGAAATACAATTAATGTATCTGAGGCAGAATTCTAACCCCAAAATCCCTAATTTTAAGGTCAAAATTCTAATTATGTTGATCCTGGGGAAGTCAGTTAACCCCCACAGACTTCAGTTTCCCCATCTGTAAAATAAAGATGAATTAAATGACTCCTGATCTCCCTTCTAATTCAAGATCTGTGACTCAAACATATTATGTTCGGTCTTTGACATTATCACTCAAGTTCCTTCCTGCTCTAAAATTCACAATTTCCTTCTAGTTTAGTGCACTGGAGAAATCTTCTTATAGCAAATTCATTCTAGCAATACAAGCCATTCACCAAAAAAAAAATTGCTCTCTCCCCAGATAATGAATGATAAACATTTTGTACATATGGGTTCACTGGAGAGGTAATATGGCACAGTAGACAGACTATTCACTATGGTATCAACATATCTACAGGATTCAAATCTGTGTTGTTAATTATTTACAAGACCTTAAAAAGTCATGAATGTTTGAGACAATTCTTTGTTGCAGAGAGCCATGTCCATCAGAATTGATCATGTAATACTGTTGTTGCTGTGTATGATGATCTCCTGGTTCTGCTCATTTCACTCAGCATCAGTTCATGCAAGTCCCTCCAGGACTCTCTGAAATCGTCCTGCTGGTCGTTTCTTACAGAGCAATAATATTCCATAACATTCATATACCATAATTTATTCAGCCACTCTCCAATTGATGGGCATCCCTTCAGTTTCCAGTTTCTAGCCACTACAAAAAGTGCTGCCACAAACATTCTTGCACATGTGGGCCCCTTTCCCTCCTCTAAGACCTCTTTGGGATATAGGCCCAGTAGAAACACCGCTGAGTCAAAGGGTATGCTCTCTGCAACAAAGAATTGTCTCAAACCAGTTCCAATTGTTCACTGAAGAAAACCATATACACCCAGAGAGAGGGATATGAAATATGGACCACAACGTAACATTTTCATGATCTCTATTGATATTTGCTTGCATTGTGTTGCCTTTCTCTGATTTTCTTTTTTTTCTTGTAGATAGGATTTTTCTTGCATAACTTCTCAAGTATTTCAACATTATTAACATGTAGTGGACTTCCTGCCATCTAGGGGAGGGGAGAGGACTAAGGGGAAAATTTGTAATGGAAAACTTTGTAAAGATCAATGCTGGGGAACTACCCATACATATGTTATA
Source organism: Myrmecobius fasciatus (assembly GCA_023553655.1). Classification (NCBI taxonomy): domain Eukaryota; kingdom Metazoa; phylum Chordata; class Mammalia; order Dasyuromorphia; family Myrmecobiidae; genus Myrmecobius; species Myrmecobius fasciatus. Next base: position 140,264 of record JAJPUD010004941.1, on the reverse strand, counting down.
CAAATAAAAAGCTTTAATAATAATAATTTTTAAAAAGTCATGAATGTCTTTTCTCTGCATCCTTTATGAATCTCAAAATTGATGTTTATTTTAGACTATACTCATAAATCCTAGGATGAATTGTTCCCTTTCTTTTACAAGATTGCCATAATGTCTACCCAAATATCACTTCCTCCTTCTTAATAAGAATCAGATTAAGCTAGATTCCTAAAACTATCCATATTCTATCCAAACTCATTACCCCTACTTCCTTACTTCTTCATTTCTCAGTCCCTTACAATTTGGCTTCCATCCCCACCATTGGACTGAAACTGCTCTCTCCAAAATCATCAATGTTCTCTATATTGTAAAATCCAATGACCTTCTCCTCAGACATCATCCCTCTTAATCTCTTTGAAGGGCTTGACAATGTTGAACAATCCTGGATATTCTCATCCATGGGCTTTTTACTAACTCTTCTGGGTCAGGGTTTTCTTTTTGACTGATCCTTCTTACTCACCTTTGTAGGATTATCCATCCCCTGCCCTTGATGTGCAGGTGAATCTCAAGGATCTCTTCTGAGGTTTCTTCTCTTTCTACATTTTCTATCTTGTTGATTTTTCCTATAAAAATGACTCCCACAACTATGCATGACAGGTCCCAGAATTCTTGGGGGGATTGTTCTGTTGATCTCTCTTCTTCTCTCCTGAGATCTTTTCTCATATTTCCAACCATCTGTTTGGGTATCCCTTAGGAATCTCAAATATAATACATTCAAAATTATACAATTCCCTACTCTTTAATCCAGCATTGTCTCTACTGGATCTGTATCCCAAAGAGATTATAAAAGAGGGAAAAGGACTCATATATATACAAATGTTTCTAGGAGCTCTTAGTGTCAAGAAACTAGAAACTGAGTAGATGCCCATCAGTTGAAGAATGGATAAATAAGTTATGGTATATAAATATAATGAAATATTATTGTTTTTAAAATATTATTTCTGTTTGTCTTTTTTCTTTTTTAAAGCTTTTTATTTTCAAAATATATGCATGGATAATTTTCAACATTCACTCTTGCAAAGCCTTGTGTTCTAAATATTTCCCTCCTTTTCCTCCACCCTTTCCCCTAGATGGCAAGTAATCCAATATATGTTAAACATGTACAATTCTTCTATATATATTTCCACAAATATCCTACTGCAAAAGAAAAATCAAATCAAAAAAGGAAAAAAATGAGAAAGAAAACAAAATTCCAACAAACAACAACAAAAAGAGTGAAAATACTATGTTGTGATCCATACTTAGTTCCCACAGTCCTCTCTCTAGATGCAGATGGCCATTGGAATTGGCCTGAATCATCTCATTGTTGAAGAGAGCTATGTCCATCAGAATTGATCATCAGATAATCTTGCTTTTGCCATGTATAATAATCTCCTGGTTCTGCTCATTTCACTTATAACATCAGTTCATGTAAGTCTCTTCAGGCTTTTCCAAAATCATCCTACTGATTATTTTTTATAGAACAATGGAATATTATTGTTCTATAAAAAATGATGAGCAGCAAAAAGTTATCAAACTGAGCATACCCTTTGACCCAGCAGCATTTCTATTGGGCTTATATCCCAAAGAAATCATAAAGGAAGGAAAAGGCCCCACATGTGCAAGAATGTTTGTGGCAGCCCTTTTTGTAGTGGCTAGAAACTGGAAATTGAATAGATGCCCTTCAATTGGAGAATGGCTGAATAAATTATGGTATATGAATATTATGGAATATTATTGTTCTGTAAGAAATGACCAGCAAGATGATTTCAGAAAGGCCTGGAGAGACTTACATGAACTGATGCTGAGTGAAATGAGCAGAACCAGGAGATCATTATACACGGCAACAACAGTACTATATGACGATCAATTCTGATGGACATGGCTCTCTTCAACAATGAAATGTTTCAAACCACCTCCAATTGTTCACTGAAGAAAGCCATATACACCCAGAGAGAGGGATGCGAAATGTGGACCACAACATAACATTCTCATACTCCTTGATTGATGTTTGCTTACATTGTGTTTCCTTTATCTGATATATCGTTTGTGTAGATAAGATTTTTCTTGCACACCAATGATAAGTTTGGAAATATGTATACATATATTCGATTTGCCAATATTTTAACATAATTAACATGTAGTAGATATCCTGCCATCTAGGGGAGGGGTGGGGAGTTGGGGGGAAAAATTTGTAACGGAAAGCTATGTAAGGGTTATTGTTGAAGAATTACCCACACATATGTTATGCAAATAAAATAAAAAATTTTAAAAAAAATGATGAGCAGTCTGATTTCAGAAAAATCTAGAAAAACTTACATGAACTGATGCTGAGTGAAGTAAATAGAACCAAGAGAATATTGTACACAGAAACAACAAGATTATGTGGTGACCAATTGTGATGTACTTGGCTCTTTTCAACAATACAGTGATTCAATGCAGTTCCAATAGATGGAATGGAAAATGTCCAGAGAGACAACTATAGAGACTGAATGTGAATCAGAGCATAGTGCTTTCACCTTTGTTCCTATTGTTGTTTTTCTTTCTCATAGTTTTTTTCCCTTTTAATTTGATTTTTTCTTGCACAACATGACAAATATGGAAATATGTTTAAAATAACTACACATATTTAACCTATATCAAATTGCTTGCTGTCTTGGGGAGGAAGGTTAAGAGAGAAAAATTTAGAACACAAAGTTTTACAAAAATTAATGTTGAAAACTATCTCTACATTTGGAAAAAATAAAACATTATTGAAAATAACAATGCAATGCCCTTCCTCTAGCTTCCTTGTTACAATCTAGGTTGCCTTCATCTTTTTATCACCCAAGCTCATGATCTGGGAGTCATGCTTGAGTCATCACTCCCATTCACATCCTCTACCCCCATGCCCTAATCAGCTACAAAATCTTGCCAATTCTACCCCCACACCATATTTTCCCTCTATCTTTCCATTTAAATAACCACTACCTTATTGACTTAGAACCTTTTTCATGGACAAAAATCCAAGAAGTCAGTAGCAAAATCATGGCCTCAAATGCCTATATACAAACAGAAGATCATGTCATCATGCAGCTATACTAAGAGATTGGGCATTTTATCCCCAACAAAGTAAGGTAACAAGGCAACAGATCTTGGGGACAGCAGTCCTGAGCTGGAAGGTAAACAGAGGCATTCCATGTGGCATAAGGAAGGCAAGGACAATGAGGTATGAAGCCCAGGGACAGAAGTCTACTGACCATCACAGAGAGGAAGTGTCCCTTCTTGGATGCAGACACCCTCATAAAAGCTCTCATTGTCTCACCCTAATTACAACTCTGGGATATTGCAGGAATGACGATGGGCAAATGTCATCTCAGTTTTCAAAACTAGGAAAAGAGGATTATTCTTCAACCTCTAGAGCACTTAGTCTGATGTCAATTTCTGGCAAAAATAGAGAACATAATAAAGTGATAGAATGTGAGCATTTAGAAAAGGAAATAGTAATCCTTAGAAGCAAGCTTTATCAAGAACAAATCATGCCAGACTAACCTTATTTCCTCTTTGGATGGAATTCCTAAATTGGGATTGTCAGGGAAATGCCATAGAAATAGCATGCTTGAATTTTAACAAGCCATCTGACAAAGTTTCTCAAATTATCCTTGTGTACAAGATGAAGAGATGTGAGTTAGATATGTGGTTTCCAACCTTTACAAGGATGATGATTGCCTTTTTAATGTTAAAGAGAAAACGGAAAGGAAAAAAAAAGCCATTCTCCCCTAGAAGTTTTACATATGAGAAGTCAGAGAGAAGTTTCCCATTGATATCCAGACAGAACTAAATAACCATTCGGATTCTTTTTATTTCCAAACCAAGATTCTATGATTCTGTGTTAAACCCCTGCTCTCACTTAGTCAATTAGGAAACCTTCTGATTGGCAGGTTTCTGTGTAATTTAATTAGATTCCTAGCCAATCACTGACTACTTAATTTACCTTTCCTAAAGAAAAATAAAAAAAATACTATTAAATGGATGTATAATGCATTTAATCAGAACCATTACACTGGACATACAGGTCATTTCTGAAGTTCCTAAATGATAATCCTTCTTAAAACAAAAAAATTTGTCTTCACTATCACTGTTAAGGCCTCCCAGTTCCAGCAGATCTTGTAACAGGAAGTCCATTAGGTTATCTCATAAAATGCTTCCTAAAGTGAAGATGATCAATACCTTTTGGGGGGAAGCAACTGAAGTATTACTATGAATTGTGATATTAATAGTTTCCAATGAATTAATGTATCAATAATAAGAGGATTTTAGCTCATAGATGGACATATATATATAGCATGTATATATACTAGTATGTGTGTGTGTATATATGTATATATTTATGTAGATAGATCTTTAGCACTCTTAAAATGTTATATATAAATTATCTCATTTGGCTGCTAATTTTATTATGTTAAGAGTAAATTTTATTATATTAAGAGTAAATATTATTCTCATTTTCCATGTGTAGAAACATAAACATGGAAAAAATAATGGACTTGGCCAGAGTCACTGAACCATTTATTATCTTTAAAACTGCAATTGAGCATAGGATTAATTAACTTTAAAGCCATATCTCTTTCCATCAACAATGCTGTCTTTTCTTTACATAATTATGCTAATACCTATAGAATTTGGAGACAGACTTCATCAATCCTTTATTTTACAGATGAGGAAAATAAGGGAGAGGGTTGAATAGACTCTCTAAACAATTGTTCCATCCTTTGAAGCTTTAGTTTGCTTTTTGAAGCTTCAGGTTTGCAAGTACTCAGGGGAACGAGTCCAAGAATTGGTAACAAGGAAATAGATAAGGATGGCAAAAGCAGATTCAGGGGGAAAAAGGAGTCATTTAATTTAAAAAGTACACAGGCTTTAAAATTGTTGGTAGTAAAAGTTCTCCAAAGTGGCAGTTGTGAGACATTGCACTAGAGAGCCTGTGGGCTCACAGCTTTTAGGGATTCAGCCTTACCAGAAACAGCTTTTCAAAGATTCCAAAGTTATTATGTCAGTGTTCTAGATGGTTCTCTGATCTCATCCAAGAAGACATGCCCTCCAATGATGTAGATTGCAGCCCTTCCATACCTGCCCATCCTATGTGACTCATCCACTTCCTCAATAATTTCTCCAACCTCCTCCCTCTCTCAGCCCTCCATCTACACTGTGTTAAAGCCCTGATTCTAGCTCCTTTGATACTGTGTGGATTAGAGAGATTAAGCTTCTATCTAGCTCTTTTGATACTGTGTGAATAACATTGACAATGCATCAGTTCTAGTTCACTTTTACCATGTACCAAGCCCATTTTCCCCTCGATCTTTCATGTCTCTTGTATATCCCTTCTACCATTTCTCATATGCTATATTTTCCCTTCGTATGTGCTTTACATTGCTTATGACCATTAGGCACTTCTCCATTGTCATTTTTCAAATTCAATGCTTCAGACACTATGGTAATTCCATAATTCACACATATACAACATCACTAAAAGAATACCAGTCTTTAAAAGCTGAGACTTTATTTCAAAAAGAAGTTCAGGATCATGCAGATATAGAAAATGAAATAATAAGGAACAAACATTGAGTCATCTATATCTCTTTCCCATCCCTTCTCATCCTTATTCATCACCACTTAATATTTTGCTTTTGTAAAAAAGGTACTGCTTTTAATCACCCAGCAACAAACTTCTCTTCATTGTTGAATTCAGTGTCACACACCGGGGGGGGGGAGTGAAAAGTATTTCTGTTTATTTCTTTGTTTTGGTTTGGTTTGTACTTTTTATAAAGTTCTTAAGATACTTGCCCCTGACCCTGGGGTTTTCTGGGAAATTATTTAAATATGTCCACAAAAGCCAATCCAAGTAGGCTATCAGCTGAAGAAGCAGGACAAAAAGGGGATCCAAATTCTCCACTCTGCATTTTTCTTTTGAATGGTATCATTTTTGTCTCAAAACCATAAGCAGCTCTGGGCAGGAGCATTTATTTGTTTTGGCACAAGTGGAGTTATTGTATAGGCTTTATATGCTTCCAGAGCTCTAGGAACAATAAATAATAATAATGGAAAGGGGCAGTTTGATGACATGAGTCAGTTGAAGACAGGAGGCAATGTGGTGGCTTACCCCAACTGTAAGACTCACATTTCACATCAATTACTGCATGGGGAAGGTAGATTAGGCAAGAAGGGAAAGGGCTTGCTTTTTTCTTCTTCAATAACTTGATTAAGTTGTGATGCCTCTGAAAGAGAAATGTGCTTGGCTTCTAATGGGTTTCAGGCATGCCAAGTGGTGGGGGGAAAGCAGAGACCAAGGCCAACTTGGCCAAGACTTTGTGCCCTCAAAGCACTTTGCAGCCAAGAACAATCAAGAAGAAATAAGCCCAGCTTAAAACACTTTCCCTGTCATCTTAACTCAGCATCTTTCTACCTTGCTAATTTCACCCATAACAAGGTGTGTGGGTGTGTAGCTTGTCAGGTGAAAGCTGACCCTTAGTTTTTTATATACATATATAAAACTATTTTTCAAGGCTCTTGAGAAAAGCTTTATTTCCAATCCAAACTGAGAAGCATTTATTAAATACCTACTATGTGCCAGGAACTGTGCTGCTGGAGGTACTAAATAGATAAAAAAAGTCTTTTATCTGTACAGTAAAATATGAAAGTAATGTAAAAGTATTGCCTTCAGAGAGTTTAAATTCTATGGAATGGGAGAATACAATACGAAAATAGATAGGTTAGTAATCTGTGACAACTTGAAATGGGAAAAAGCATTAACTAGATCAATAATCAATCTTTTTTTGTGTCATGGATTCCTCTCAAAGTCAAAATCCTTATAATATAATAATTTAAAATGGATAAAATAAAAGAAATGAGTGTATAAAATGATCTAGTTATGTTGAAATAATGGTACATATTTTTCCCTGAGTTCATGGATGCCCTGATATCTATCTATAGACTACTTGGGCATCTATGAAATTAAGAACTTCTGAACTGGAGAAGTCAGGTTTCTCACAGAAGGTGGCACCTGAGTTAACTCTTGAAAGAAATCAGAAACCCAAATAAACAGTAAAAAGCAAGTTCCTTCTATGGGATTGAGACTGGACTATATAAAATCAGAGACAAGAAATAGAATTTTGCTTTTGGGGAGCTGTAAGGTCACTGGTTAGACATCCAAGTGAGAGTAGGGCAATCAAATTAATGAATCAAGGAAATAGACTTTCCAAATGTGATTCTCATTAAAAAAATAAATGGCTTGCTAACAAGAGTTCTTATAATTCTAGCCTCATTTTTAGGATGAAAAGATTCTTAGACTAGGATTTATCTTTTCTCAGGTATAACACCTCAGATCTTTTCTGAGGTGTGATCAAGTCCTCATTATTAATAGAGTGTGGATAATGAATGGATAATGGGCAACTCTCCCAACTCAACCAAGTTGACCCAAACTCAGAGAAAAAGTGTTTTGTTGTTGTTGTTATTGGCTTTTTGCTTATTTATTTTTCAGGAATAATGTCTAATCAAGAAGACATGGAGCAAAGTTCAGTTTCTAATATACTAATTGTGACCATGGACTAGTCTCTTAAACTATTTGTGCACTTAGCAAACTCTGAGATTATGACTTATAGATAAGGTATCAGTCAGCATTCATAGAAGGAGTTAATAGGAATTCTCTATGCCAATTAAATTATGGGTTTGGACAAAGTTTAAAAAAATCCTCAAATACCTTTTCTATTTGTATTGTTTTGATTTGGAGTCAAACCTGGGATTTCACCATTCCAGGGGGACTTCCTGGTGTAGAAGATCCATCCATCAAGTAAACAGGTATTGGTATGAAAATTAAAGTCTTAAAGAGTGGCCTATAAGAACTAGCATGGGTCACAGGCAAGCTTTAAACTTAGTTTCCAAGTCTAGTCAATAAGCACTTATCAAAAAGACCTCATTTCTAAAATATATAGAGAATTATCTCATATTTATAAGAATTCAAGCCATTCTCCAATCAATAAATGGTCAAAGGATATGAACAGACAATTTTCAGATGATGAAATTAAAACTATTTCTACTCATATAGATGCTCCAAATCTCTATTGATCAGAGAAATGCAAATTAAGACAACTCTGAGGTACCACTACACACCTGTCAGATTGGCTAAGATGACAGGAAAAGATAATGACGAATGTTGGAGGAGATGTGGGAAGGCTGGGACACTGATGCATTGTTGGTGGAACTTTGAATGGATCCGACCATTCTGGAGAGCAATTTGGAGCTACACTCAAAAAGTTATCAAACTATGCATACCCTTTGACCCAGCAGTGTTTCTATTGGGCTTATATCCCAAAGAAAACATAAAGGAAGGAAAGGGCCCCACATGTGCAAGAATGTTTGTGGCAGCCCTTTTTGTAATGGCAAGAAAGTGGAAACTGAATGGATGCCTGTCAATTGGAGAATGGCTGAATAAATTATGGTATATGAATGTTATGGAATATTATTGTTCTGTAAGAAATGACCAGCAGGATGATTTCAGAGAGGTCTGGAGGGAATTGCATGAACTGATGCTGAGTGAAATGAGCAGAACCAGGAGATCATTATACACAGCAAAAACAATACTCTATGATGATCAATTCTGATGGACATGGCTCTCTTCAACAATGAAATGTTTCAAACCAGTTCATATGTTCAGTGAAGAAAGCCATATACACCCTGAGAGTGGGATATGAAATGTGGACCACAACATAACATTTTCATGCTCTCTATTGATGTTTGCTAGCATTGTGTTTCCTTTCTCTGATTTTTTTCTTGTAGATATGATATTTCTTGTGCAACAATGATGTGTGGAAATATGTATACATATATTCAATTTGTCAAGTATTTTAACATAATTAACATGTAGTGGATTTCCTGCCATCTAGGGGAGGGGTAAGGAGTAAGGGAGAAAAATTTGTAACAGAAAACTTCGTAAGGGTTAATGTTGAAGAATTACCCATACATATGTTTTGCAAATAAAAAGTTTTAATAAAAAGTAATAATTAAAAAAAATAAGGATTTATCAAACACCTACTATTTATTAGGCATTATTTTAACTTCTGGCTTTGCAAAGAAAGGTGAAAGAGACTCCTTACCTTCAAGGAGGTTATAGTTTAATGGAGACAACATGCAAATAATTATATATGAACCAAATCTATAAGACAATTCTTGATTCCAAATTTAGCCTTCTATTCATCATGTCATGTTACCTCTCTTCTATTACGATTTTATTATTGTAAATATGACTTTTCCCTCTAAGGTTAAGACATAAATAGTTTAATCTCTGGCATATATCTCTCTAGAAAATGCAGAACAGACACAACCCATGCTTTACCTTATAGTCTAGACTCAGAACAGGAATTGAAAGTTCAACATTTACTTGAAGGGAGGTCCAAAGTGAAAAGTCCAAACAATCTGTACTTGGTCCTGTGCTGTTCAACTTTTTTTTATAGTAACTTAGATAAAGACCTAGAAGACATGTTCCAACTGTCAGATGAAACTTAGAGGAATAGCTAATATGTTAAATGACAGGATTTTTTAAAATGGACACCCTCTAGAATTGAGAATAATCCAATAAATATTTATTAGGTATTTATTATGTAAAAGGTATTGGGTAAGGTCCTAGGGATATAAAGATAAGCAAAAGGCATTCCTTTCCTAAAGGAGTTTGTTTTCTACTTTCTGAATTATTAAATGAATTAACAAATGAATTAATGAAGAACCACTTATTAAGTGCTTACTAAGGACAAAGCAGTATTCTAAGTGTCGAGGACATAAATGTGGGAAAGTAAGGGAATCCTCCCCTTAAAGAGTTTACATTCTAATAAGGGGAAACAATATATCTAAGGGGAAGGTGGCCAAGGAAAGATATTTTTGTTTGGAAAAATATAGAGATGTTAAGTGGAGTCAAAGGAGAACAGATCGACATATTCTTATCAAGAGCAATAGCAGTTGATTTGATTATAGCTCTAGAACTTGGGGAGTAAAGAAGGTTGGAGTGGGAAGGAGAAGAAACAAGGGGAGGATGGATAAGGACACCCATATGAGAACATTGCCACTGGTGAAGAGAGAAAAGGGGTTGAAGTGAAATGTAACCAGAGCTGTTCCTCAATGTATTAAGCGACAGGTAGCCAGAGGTCCTGTGTAGACCCCAACAGGTCTCTCCAGAGTGAGAGATCCAGGTGTGAAAGATCTAATCTCATCTTTTTCTGAAAGTACTATATTTCATTTAATACTAGACACATGACTTTGGCATAATGGAATTGGCTCCCTGTTGAAATAGACATGGTAGACACCAAAGGTGGATAGTGTCCAACTCTCACCTGTGGCTCCAAGAAGCTGTAGCATAGGTAGCAGGCATTCCTTAGTGGAGGTCTCAGTAGAGAATTAAATTGAGTAAGTGAAAAGCCTTAAACCCATTGGTGAGTTAGGGGGAATATCTACTTCCAGCATGGGAAGACTTCCTCCAGAGAAATGGGGGAGGATAAGAACAATTGTTCCAATGGCCATCATGAAGCTGAAGCAGGTGCATAGAGCATTGAGAGCTTGGTCAGACACCAAATAAACCAAGGTCATCCCACACCATGACCAGTCATCTTGATTTTTTCTTGCCACTGAACTGAGAACGCTCTGGAAGACGGATTGAGGCTGATGACTTTGTGCAACTCTGTCTCAAATCCAATTCACACAAGAGTTAAAATATCACCTCATAATGTCATTCTTGCTCTTCTAAAATGAAGGGCATATTTTAATCAAACAAATAGTTATTTCATAAGAGAGAGACATGTAATAATGAACAATAAACATCCATCAAGCTGCTGAAAAGCCTGCCCCTATTTTAGACTCTGGAAGTGCCCCATACTTATGATCAGTCGGCTTTTGGATTTCTAATTTAATAATTCTGAAAGTTATATTCAAGGCAGACTTCTCAAATGGTTGATCTCATGTATAAATGCAAAAATATGAATTTACAATAAAAGATCATGATATATGGAATTTATTGTGAACTGGACCTCAGAAAGAGTCAGTGCTTCCATTTCAGTTGTCAGATCACTTAAAGGGAAAGGGTCAGGGGAGAAGGTGGTATAGAAAAGCAAGTATTTATTAAGTGGTTCTTACACATCAGAAAATGTGCTAAGAACTTTACAAATATCATCTCATTTGATCCTTAAAATAACCTTGTCAGGTAGGTGCTATTATGATTCCCATTTTATGGTTGAAGAAACTGAAATGGATGAAAGTTAAATGATTTAGGGAAGTCACAGGGTAAGTATCTGAGGCTAAATGTGAATTTATGTTTTCCTGACTCCATGCCCAGTACTCTACTGTGCCATCTAGCTGCCTCCAACAGACCTCTTTACTCATCTAAGCATAGCTCAGCCATGATGGAAGTGACAGGAATCATGAAACAGTTAGACACAAGGAATCCCATCACTGTTGCTCACCCCTATGTTTCTTCCACTCTTACTCTGTCCTCCTTGCCTTTTGCTTTGTACTGTCTCACTTCCTTCCTCTAAATCCCCCATCCTGAAACCTCTAATGCTCCATGAAATGAGTGGCAAGAACTGTGGAATATGGGAATATTTCAGGAAGAGAAATCATGGTTTTCACTTTAGACTTATTAAATTTGAAGTAATGGTAGTACATCCCAATAGATACCCAATATGCTATTAATATGGAAATCAAAAAAGAAGAGATCAAAGTAGGAAATATGCCATGTTATTACAAATATAGGTTGTATTCCTAAAATTAAGTCCTTTGAAAAGTCAAAAAGTACATATGTATATGTTGGGGAGAAAATAACACTATTTTATGCTATTTTGTGTGAGCTAGATTATTTGGGTTGAAAGAAGGTCCTACAACTGGACCAATAAAGTAGTTTGGAAATATATGCAAGGAAGTGATATCAAATGTCCTAAAAGTGAATGAAATTGGAAGCAGCTAGATAGTGTAGTGGATAGAACACTGGCCCTGAAGTCAGGAAGACCTGAGATTAAATCTGGGCTCAGACATTTAATTCTTACTAGCTATGTGACCCTGGGCAACTCACATAACTATAATTGCTTCATCAAAAAAATAATTTAAAAATTTTAAGTGAATGAAATATCTGAGAGAACATGGAGAAAGAATAGAACAAAGGTCAAGGGTAGGATGTTGGCCTATAACCCAGTTTAGGAAGCAGAAGAAGGATTAGAGTCAAAGAGGAAGAGGAAGAACAATTCAAGAAATAGGCAAAATCCTTAGAAGGAAATATTAGCATCTGGGTTTAACCTTTTTGTCCTTATTGCTAAAACAAAAATAACTAAACTGAAGCTTTCAGGTTGTCAAAAAAGCATACTAGAGTTAAGGGAATCCCGGGCTTAGGCTCCTCTCTTCTTTTGCTTGTTATAGGATTTATGATTTTCACCTCTCTTGGTTTCAATTTATCTATTAAAAAATTGGAGCAATTCTACAATTTGAATTCTAAGATAACCTTCCAAGTCTGTCCTTCTGTTACCTGAAAAGAAGCAAAAAATAGGAGAGGGAGAGAAACAATTAGATACTTAGTACAAATAAACTGAAAAAATAAAATCAGGATAATATTCATGTATATTGTCAATTTTCTAACATTCTGAATCTATCTACCCTTTACTGTTTTCCTCCCAGTTTAGGTTTTCCCCATCCCTGTTTTCAGAAAAATTTGATGATTAGGGTGGCAAGGATGGGCTTAAGACTGAAATAGAATTGCCTACCAATTCTTATTTAACTATAAACCCAGAGATAAAAATGTTCTAAAGTCAGAGCTGCCTAGATATTCTAAAAATTTCTAGGCCTCAAAATCTTTCCAGGACTAATATTTATAAGAAAGCACATTCTTTTCAATTATAGTAGATTTTTCATATACTTGAGATAGTTGGAAAACTAAACTTATCAGTCACAAATTCCAAAATCATTAACAATTTGTCCATCATTTCAATTACATCAACATTCAATTCCCTTTACACAACATTGCTTCCCCAGTCCACACCCTTACCCTTTATGCCCTGCTTTTCCCTAAATATTTGACATGCCAATTGTGATACAAGTGACTGAAAAGAAAGCAAATTAATTTGGCTTTTCCCAATGCCTAAAATGGGATAGAAAAAATACTCCATGTGGCTCCTCATCTGTACTCTTGCCAAGCCAATCCCAAAGCAGAATGGAAAAAGATAGATAGATAGAGAGAGAGAGAGAGAGAGAGAGAGAGAGAGAGAGAGAGATCATGTGATTCAGAAGTGGGAGGGACCAGATATTATCAATATACTTTATATATGTAATAATAATAGCTAACATTTACATAGTGCTTACTATGTGCCTGGCCTTATTATAAACACTTTAAAATTATTATCTTATTTAATCTTCCCAAAAACCCTGTCATTTTATTGATGAAATTAATCTAATACATGGTGTAGCAAGGTGTTACAATGAATAGTATCCAGCCTGGAGTAAGAAAGACTAATCTTGAAGAATTCAAATGCAGCCTCAGACACTCGCTAGCTAGGGAAACAAGGGAGAGTCACTTAACCCTTTTTACCTCAGTTTTCTCATCTGTAAAATGAGTTGGAGAAGGAAATGGTAAACCATTCTAGTATCTTTGTCAAGGAAACTCCCAAAATAGGGTCATGAAGAGTCATATGTGACTGGAAAAAGAATGAACAACAACAAACTAAGAAAAATAGAAATTAAGTAGCATTTCCAGAGTCCGTTAGTTTCTGAGAAAATTCAGATCTTCCTAATTGCAGATCCAGCACTCTGTTCACTGTGCTACCTGGCTGCCTTTAACTTTTAACCTAATGCCTTTAATTCAAACCTATGATCTTTCCACTGGACCACTAGAGAGGATGAGTTAAATGTGTACTCTTGGATGCTTAGGAAAGACTAAAAATTGATGGGATAGATTTAGGACCTGAGGACAATAAAGCATTATTATATTTTGCATTCTCCTCCTTCCAACTCAAGCTCTTCCCTTAACCAAAGCAAATGAAAGGAACTGTTCTCCCTGACTCCACCTTCTCCATTCCAGTGAAAGCATAACAGTGGAATTTCCTAGAAGTTTCAAACTCCTGTTTCTTACATAAGTTTAAGACTTCACCACCCAGAATGGTTTTGTCATCTATGTCCTGAGCATTATCTTTAATGGCAAATTATTTTAGTTTGATGTTTTCTTAATACACTAGAGAATTATATTCTCTCCAAAAAAAGTATTTAATCTTTTATTACTCCAAATGGCTGAGTTTTATTGGGGAGAAAGGAGGGAAATGATTGTTTTAGGTCTTTTGCAACTGTTACACAAGTTTTTTTAATTGTGTTCCTGCATTTGATAGTGATTTTGTTAATCCTGAAATAAGTTTCGTCTGTTGAACATTCATGTCCTATATTAGAAACATCAAAGGACCTTGAATTTTTATGACATTCATCTCCAAAAGTACATACCCAATCACAGCAAATAAGAAAGGCAAATCTAAACAGAAGATATTCAAAGGAAACCAGAAGGGACTTCAGAAGTGCATCACGCTTTGAACCATTATGGAATAATGAGCAAAAAATATCTGTCTTATGCTACCTCATGCTGAGTGCTCAGACAAGACAAGCCTAATTTATTTATACCTTTTAACAATTTCCCTTGTGTTAAAATGCAATATGCTACAGAGAACAGAAAGGCTGAAGATGACAGGAAATTTTGAGAGTGGAGAAAGGGAAGAGAATTGGATCTGAATTCTTTGCCCATCTTAAAGCATTTCAGAAGTTATGAGTATCTGTAGCTCATCTATCAAGATCCACATCTTGTTCCCAAAGCCGAGATTTTGAAACACAAAAAAGCCCCAATCTAACCTTTATCTTTATGACTTTCCACTGGTGAAAACTTTAAAATTGGAGAGGGCATCCTATTTCATTTGTTTTTTTTGTTGTTGTTACTCAGTCTTGTTTCAGTCATGTCGCACAGCTAATAAGTGTCTGGGGCCAGATTTGAACACAGGAAGATGAGTCCTTCTGACTCCAGGTCCACCAATCTGTTCTTTTTGTACTATTTATCATACGAAATAAATGACAGAAGAAATGGTATTCAAGAAGTAAACTGGTAAATGTTTATCACTCAGAGAAAAACAAACATATGACATACTCTTAATTTTAATATCCAATATTATTTTTTCCATCACTTTCTTAAACAAAGACAATCAGCTAAATAATAAATGAAGTCCTGATTTGTAGTATTTTCCATTTTCCAATGCTTACTGAAATTTTAATAATAGGCTTTCCAGAGCCAGTTTGATTTATGGCTCCAGCACACCTCTGACCTAGGTGACATATGATCAGGAAAGGAGATAAGACACATAATGACAAAAATGAGGGATAAGAGGAGAAAACCAAAAGCTCTACTAACTCCCACACAGGTTAAGACTTTGAGCAAGGCCTGTAGTAGTTGGTCAAAAATCACAGATTTAGAGTTAGATGAGAATTTGGAGGTCACCTAGTCAAACCCTTCATTTGATAAATGAAGAAATTTTGGTCAGAGACACTAAGGAACTTACCTGCCCAAGACCATACAGTTAGAGTCTCTGTGGATGGTTTAATGGGAGCACATGGACAAGAATCACAGAGGTTGAGAAATCATCTGTGGGTTAAGATCTGTATGATTGAGGGTGTGACTTCACCAATGAAATCACAAGCCACATGAATTACTCTACTAAAGTATAAAATTAGCATTCAGGAGCTTTCAGGGTCAAAGAGAGTTCTGAAAAACTCTCTCATTACTCCCAGTGGCACATATCATAAGGAAAGGGTGTGGAGTCTTATTATACTAGTATTCAACCACCTCTGTATATAATTTTACTTAAGCACCAAAGATGTCCCCAGCTCCTTCCTACTTCCCAATTGAAAATCTCCCTCAGCAGCTTTCCACAAAGCCTAAAATTTTCAACATTAGAGTGACTCCTCCCGGATTATTAATATAATATATTGCATATCTTAATAATATGTATCCTATATCCTATGTATTATTATATGATATAATTATATATTAATATAATGTTATAATAATATGTTAATATATAATATAAACAATATTCACATAGAACTCTTAAGTTTTAAAAAATACTTTACTCTCCAAAACCCTGTAAAGTAGGCATTGAAAGCATTATAATATCCACTATACAGATGAAAAAAACTGAGATCTTAAGTAACTTTAAGATCTTTAAGTAACTTTTCCAGGGTTATATCACTTCCAAGTAAGAGATAAGGTATTCTATCTCCAAAGGGCCCAAGTTAGAATGCAAATGTGCTCCCTGAAAAAGTAATTCAAGCCAATGTCCCTCAGCATCTTCATCTAATTCAGTTTATTACATGAGCTAGCCAATGTTATAAGAAAGTCTTAAAAGGAAAATAGAGAGGGAAGATAAGGGAAAAGACAGGAACCTAGGTTACTGTCTTACAAAAGAAGAAATTGCAAGATCAGGGAAGCAACATGAAGGCATTAGCATCTAAGGAGTCAGTCTCAAATCAGAGTAAGGAATCTTCCTAGGAGGAGCAATTGCTTTTCATTTTCTTAAACTGGAGTTCACCAGTAGTGGTGGGAAATTAACAGTGAAGTCCCTGGACAGGCAAAGTCTAGCTCAGTGCTGATGAAAATCACAATACCATGGAGGTTGGGCTGGTTTATCATATTGTAGATCCATGGTAACCTCTGCTGAGACTTCACTGCTTCTTACTGATCTCTTTGTTCATCCCTTATTAATTCCCTATTGAATTCCCCACCAAGGTCATTAGAGCTTTGACTCACATGGAAAAAAATAGGGGGTGGGGAGTGGGGAGGAGGAGTTGGTTGACCATAAACTTAATATAAGCCAACAGTATGTTGTGTTTAGAGGTTGTTTAAAAAAAAAAAAGCTATTGTGAATTTAGGACGGATTAATAAGAATATAGATAAGGGAGATAATAGTCTTATTGTACTTGACTTTGGTAAAGTATTGCTTTTAATTTTAGGAGGCACATTTTAAAAGAACTCCACTTCTCATAAAAAAAAAAAAGGAAGAGAAGAATAGGAAAAGATCTGAAAAACATGCCATGGATAATGAATGAATTGAGGGTGTTCATTCAGTAAACATTTATTAAATACCTATTCTCCTCCACATATCATTCTTTCTGTGGAGCCCTCAAGTAGTATGTCATTTAGTATAGGTTATGGAATGCACAGAGAGCACATACAGACTAAGGATTGGATTTTCAGTCCCACCTGAATTCAAATCCCACCTCTAACACCTACTAGCTGTATAACTTTTTATTTCTTTTGGGTTTCAATTTTTATATATAAATGAAATAGACTCTATCTATAGTTCCTTTTCAGATCTAAACTCTAATCCTAATCCTAAAATGCTCACCTAAAAGTAGTACAAAAGTTAGTAAGTAAATGAGAGAAAACAAATTAAATTCTATGATATCTAGGTCAACGTCAGGGGAGACAAAGATCTTGGAGAGAAGGAGAACTGTCACAGGACTCAAGAGCAAAGAATTTACCTTTTAAAATAGGGAAGAAAAAAGGATCTGCTAATTACAGGCCAGTGAGATTAACTTCAATTCCTGGAAAATTTTTAAAATTTATTTGTAAAGGAATAGATAATGTATATCTATAGCAAAGAAGCTGGTGATCATTAAGAGCCAATATGATTTCAAGAACAAATTATGCCACATTCAATTCATTTTCTTTCTTTCTTTTTTTTTTTTTTAACAATTCTAGGTGACAATCTAGATGGAGGGAATGCTGTAAATACAGTTATCCTTGCCACCTTGTGGGGATTAGTGGCACAGTGCCTTTGTGATGTGGAAAATCGACATAAAAATATATGTTATCCACTGCTTTTTTGTGTTCTTTTTGCAACATTTAACTTTTGGCTTAGTTTAACTTTAAATAATCAATTGTGCATATTTGTAGTATTAAAATATAAAATATGTTGATATTAGATGATATTATTCATATATTTTGAATATTTTTGAGCTTCTAAACTTTTTTTGCATCATCTGCTGGCCTGGATGTATTGTCTCCAGCTTCTGCAAAACTCTCCCTAAAATTCCCATTTAATTTCTTATGCCAATCTGTGTTATATTGAAATCATAACGGGGAAAGTCACAGTATAGAAGTATAGTTTACCAGATTTTAATAAAGCATTTAAAAACAACTCTCATACTATTCTTTTTTTTATTAGTACTTACATTTAATTGAGGTATACAGTTTACACGCATGTTACTGAGCAACATTGAATTGCAAACAAATATACAAATACCATAACAAGCATTATGAAATAACATAACTGGCACTAATGTTATAAGCATATTAATGGAACTGGTAAGGAAGAATCATGGAAGAGGACTGCAGCCCATGACATTTTTCTTTTTAATCAAGTCAAAACTCTCGGTAGCACCATAATGACAATACTTAGAAAAAACAGAGAAGCTAGAACATTTTTACTACTATTTTTTCAGAATCATTTGCTTTACATTTAGTGAATTAAGCAGGAAAGTGAACAGCACATGCTGTTGGCCAGTGTCAACTTCTTTTGAAAGTGAAAGTTAAAGGGAATAAAGCTGGCCATACTGGGAATCTGCCTTTTTTACCTGTGTAAGCCTGCACTGAGCTTTGATTCAATGATTGGAGATGGGCATGTGTTTTGCAAACTGTCCCCTAAAGCCTGAGTGAGTCTTTAATAGGCTAAAACTTTTTCATTATCATTATCAATAAGAATTATGTGTTTCCCTATCTGGCTGTGGTTCTGTGGTTTTTCTTTATAATCTAAGGTGACCAAAGAAGATGTTCCAGAAAACAACACAGTAAAATCCTCAATCAACCAGACACTTAAAACCCAGTCTATTCCAAAGGCACAGAAAATCAATGGGGGCACATTCTTCCACTTGATGAAAAAAGTAACTGTTTTTTTTTTAATGCTTATAAACCAATGGAGTTTTATTTTACATTTTGTATATATTTTACCATATTTTTTGCTGTCTGTCTACTTAATTACCATTATACCTTTCTAGTAAGGTGATATAAACAATATACAAGATATACCATGTACCATGTTTCTCTATTTCAAATTTGCGCAAAAATTGCCATGACATTGCTCAAAGTGTACAAATATCCAAACAGTAGTAAATGGGCTGCATTAAGCTCTGCATATCCACATTTATACCAGATTTATCCCAGAAGGGAAAATAATTGTGCCCAGTTTCTCATACTATTCTTGTAAAAAAAGATAGCCATGGGGTAGATCAATAATCCCTGATTTCACATTCCCTCATCACCTAAAAAATATTGAGTACTTATCATACATATAATAATATTTATTTGTAAATTATTTCCTATATATGAACAATTATATAGATTATGGAATACAAAAATAAAAATTTAAAAGAATAAAATAATGATGTATTTCAAGAACAAATTTTTTATTTAAGTGCAAAAAATCTTTTTGCTCTTGAAAAAAAATTTTAATTAATGATTTTCAGTGAATATTTATTGATTCCATGAGAAGCAGAGCTGGATACTTAGCCTCAATGATTAAGATGCTTCCAATGGAGTTTTATTGATGTATTAATTGTCAAATGAGCCAGGAGAGACAATTACCTTTAAATCTCTTATCTGTCTAACATTTACTAGTTATGCTACTCTGTCAAATAGATCTACTTTTTAAGGATCAGTTTTATTATCTGTAAAATGGAATTAATAATGGCTATAATATCTACCTTACTAAGATATTCAAAATGATATAGAATGTGTTTTGCAAACCTTAAGATATTATAGAAATGCCAGTTATTATTATCATCATCACTATATTATTAGATTTGTCAAGGGAGATGATGGGTAAGAGGTGGAAGAAATTTAAATGAATTCTGATTAACAATAGAGGTGATATGAAATGGGGCATTTCCTTCAATCATAAAAAATTCCCATTTCCTGTATCTCATTTAAAAATGGAGTATCCTCTTCCCATAAAGAAGCTCCACAACACTGCAGTAGCTATGCAAATAAACCAACTTACTGAACATCTACAAATCAAATATATGAACAGATTGAAGGGTGCAATCATTCCCTTCTTTCCTGGTGCTCTATTAACTTCACTACCTAGCTGCCCCTGTCATTTCATTTTTTTTAAGCTTTTTATTTGTATAACATATGTATGGGTAGTTCCCCAACCTTGATCTTTACAAAGCTTTCCAATACAAATTTTACCCCCAGTCCCCTCCCCTCCCCCAGATGGCAGGAAGTCCACTACATGTTAATAATGTTGAAATGCTTGAGAAGTTATGCAAGAAAAATCCTATCTACAAGAAAAAAAAAAAGAATCAGAGAAAGGCAACATAATGCAAGCAAATGTCAATAGAGATCATGAAAATGTTACGTTGTGGCCCATATTTCATGTCCCTCTTTCTGGGTGTATATGGTTTTCTTCAGTGAATAACTGGAACTGGTTTGAGACAATTCTTTATTGTAGAGAGCCACGTCCATCAGAATTGATCATCATGTAATACTGTTGTTGCTGTGCATGATGATCTCCTGGTTCTGCTCGTTTCACTCAGCATCAGTTCATGCAAGTCTCTCCAGGCCTCTCTGAAATCGTCCTGCTGGTCGTTTCTTACAGAACAATAATATTCCATAACATTCATATACCATAATTTATTCAGCCACTCTCCAATTGATGGGCATCCCTTCAGTTTCCAGTTTCTAGCCACTACAAAAAGGGCTGCCACAAACATTCTTGCACATGTGGGTCCCTTTCCCTCCTCTAAGATCTCTTTGGGATATAGGCCCAGTAGAAACACTGCTGGGTCAAAGGGTATGCACAGTTTGACAACTTTTTGAGCATAGCTCCATATTGCTCTCCAGAATGGTTGGATCCGTTCACAGTTCCACCAACAATGTATTAGTGTCCCACATTTCATTTTTAAAATGAAATTAGATTAGATATGCTCCAGGGTTCCTTTTAACTTTAAATCTATGAGACATTCATTTTACATATAAGGAAACTGAGACCCAGAAAGCTAAGAGATTTGCCTAAGATGGTAAAGGTAATATGGGGAACATTGCACACAAAAGCATGTTTAATCAATTCTTGATGACTTTCCATAGCAGATTCAGGTCTTAAAAACAGATCACAAAATCATAGAAATGTTAATGAACTTTCTTGTTGATTCTATTGCAAGCTTTCCATGGGGTTAGAAATATACAACTACTATCTAGATTAGGGTTAGTAGGCAGAGACATCACTATTGCCATCAAAACTTTTTTTCCATCTCTTACTGGTAATTCTCCTTGACAAACCTAATAGTGATGATGATAATGATAATGATGGTTATGAAGATGATGTTGATGGAAAAATCTCTGTACTGGAGTCAAGAGAATTGGGTTCCAACCTAGGCCCTGGTGATTAAGGACCTTGAAAAATTGATAATCCTGGACGCTTGATTTTCTCATCTGTAGCATCACGAGTTTAGAATAAATGATCTTCTTGGATCTCTTTCAGTTCCAAAAGCCTTTAATAAGGAAATAAAAAATCATCTACCTGTTAGATGTATATCAAATCTCTCTCTCAGATCTATCCTATGCTACTTAATTAATGACTTTTATTTCACAGAATTATATAATAGAAGAATTAAGGAGTTAAGAAGGCTCTGAAGAATCATTTAGTCTAAACCAGGATTCAAATTCAATAGTACTGATCCCTTTTTTCCAAAAAAAAAAAATGTTCCCTACAAATACTCAGCAAGTGGCTAAACAGTCTGTGCTAGAAAACATCCAATGACAGTGAACTCAAGTCACTTCCTGAATTAACTCTATCCCCAATACTTTTACAGAGTTCTAATTGTTTCCAAGATTTTTTTTCTTTAATTTATGCCTAAATGTGTTTCCCATTGCAACTTCACCTACCACTCCTGATTCTGTACTCTAGGTCCAAGTAGAATAGGTTTAGATCCCCCCTTTTTTATTATTATAACTGAATTTCAAGTATTTGAAAACAAAACGGCTATTGCTGGCCCAAGGTATCTTCTCATCTACAGGATAATATACTCAATTCCTTCACCTAACTCTCACAAGGTTTACTGGTAAGAGCTCAAATCCTTTCTTAACCCTAGATGAAATGATTTTACTCACTTAAGTTAATTATTAGTTGACACCCTAAGGGTTGGACAGTTAATTCCTCTCTTAAAAATGACTTTTATTAATTTTTTTCAGTAGGATCAGGCCCAGTATTTAATTTCTAGGCTCCCTATGACTCAGCATTAAAGTCGACCTCACCCTAGATTGAATCCCCACAGACAATGCTTTCAAAGAAGCAAGCCTTCAATATATACTCACAGAATGTTGAAGATATAAAAATTATCCAGCCCAATCTCCTCATTTTACAGTTAAAAATACTGAGGTCCAAAGATTTTGAAAAATGATTTGTCCAAGGTGACAATTCAATGACTAAAAGTCTCCTGACTTCCATCAGGGTTTTTTTGTTTTGTTTTTGTGTTTTTCCCCTACAACATCATGCTGTCAATAACCTCCTTTTGGCCTCAGGAAAATGTCTTTGAAGCAAATTACTGGAACCACCTGGCTGGAGAATCACAAACTGATCTGCTCTCAGGCTTGCCGTTTGGCAGTAGGTTTGACTCAAGAATTCAAGAAGGTGGGGTGGGGCTGGGACCAGAGTAGGGGTTTCCCTGCTGATTCTTACAGGTGGAATGTATTAACTAACAAGTCTGCACCAGTGTCAGGAAGGTAAGGGACTACGTCCGGTTGTTCAATGACACGGAATCATTCATTAAGTAATGTTTCCTTTGTAACAGTTCCAAATTAATCTCAGTCTAGAGATCTGCACTCTATCCCAGACAGGCCCTTTCTCTCATGGAAGCTTTTGATACCTGGGAAAGTTGCCTCCGCTCATCCAGGACAAGTCACTCTCAGGATCTGCCAAAGCACATCCCAGGTAAATTAAATCTCTTCCATTCCACTGGCAATTTTGAGGTGAATGGGGCAACTTTCTCCGAACTCTTGCCAGCGGGAGCTTGCAAACCTGGGGAATAAAATCCTTAAAACTTGCCTATGGAACGGTCTGGTGCTTTGCTACATTGCCAATAGGCATTAAACCTACTTCAGCTGCCAAAGATCTGGAGCACTGCCAGCCTTTCAGAACTTGGAGAAGAAGCCCCAGGCCCCTTCCAGCCCGGAGAAGCTACCTGAAAACAGGAAATTCATGGACAAAAACTGTAGGCAGAGGAATGTAAAAATCTAAATTAGCCTTACCAAAAGCCTCAGGGTCAAATCATAGCATTTTACAGCTAGAGAAAATTGTGGAGATATGGATATATTATCTCTTTCCTTTCTCAGATAGGGAAATGGAGGTTCTGAAAGGTAAATGAACTGTCCATAACTTAAAAGTCTAGTCCCCTTTCCCTTAGACCACACTTAGCAAGAAGCAAGTGGAAAAATCCTTCCACTGTTATACCTATGTATCCTTCTCCTAATGCTTTCTCATCTTGGATCATAATTTTTTCTTTCCATATCCCACCATCAAAAAAATCACATTGGTGAAGTAGCCTGAACAATCTCACCTAAGAAATTTATATTCAGAAAAGGGAAAAAAAAAGATGAGTTGTCACAGGAGGAAAGATGATTAACCAGGGGACCGTTGCATCCTCCATTGATATCAAGAGACTACTAGGTACGTTGGGTAGTTTCCCCATGGAATATGCATAGAAAAAAAATATACAAGAATTGTCCTGTGTGATCAAGTATTTATATGACTGGCATTCTTTGCTGTTTGATGTTATATCCACATGAAGTCAACAATGAATAGAAGTAGCAGAGTACTATTTATATAAATCTTAAAGTATCAAGTATGGTCACAAAGTATAAAATCTCATCTCCTTCTTTGACTGTAGTTTCTTGAATAAAAAAATATCATACTAATCCTTGCATCCCCTACAGTGCCTAACCCAGAGAACTAAGCATAATAAATCCTTAATGAATGTTGTTCTTAAATAATGACAGGTAGCATTTCTGTCAAACCTTAAAGTCTGCAAAATGGTTTGAAAATACTTTCTTCTTAACATCACAACAACTTTAGAAAGTTATTGCTATTATGATCCCTATTTTACAGATTAGGAAACTGAGGCAGATAAATATTAAGTGGCCTGCCAAGGATCACACAACTAGTGTTTGAGGTCAGATTTCAACTCAGATTTAAACTAATTCTAAGTCTAATACTCAACCTGCAGTTTTGTCCTGACTACAGATTTGCCTTTGCTATTTTAAATGATAATATTGTAACTTATTATTGTAACTTAAATTAGACTATTCAAGTATGTTTTAATTTGTCTCCTTTTCTACCCATTTAAAATTATCAAAATGATAGAGGTAGGAAATTTCAGGCCAAGGATGGGAAATAGGAGGCCTAGTTTCTTTCCTGAGATTAACTCCTAAGACTAACATAAAATTCAACCTGTTAGCTAAATTTGGCATTTTTCCTATTAAAATACCTCCATAATCAGTTCAACATGTGAGATATACGTCAAACTGGACCACACAGCTGGGGGGCAGGGAGAAGGTGGAAAATTGATCTGGTTTCTACTCTGTGGTGTCATCCATGTATTTTACCCCTTTTATATTCATCAGTCATGACACATCATTTACTTAGAGGCATATACATTCATAGGAAAAGCTATAGACAGTCTACCTACCATAACTTCAAATAGAAATAGAACAATAGTATAACTAGTATAGAACAATAATTTTTGGTCTGTAAGCCAATGAGTAAAACTCTTTCTTGAGCATTCAAGTCTAAAGTCATGGTAAGAATGCATTGACAATCATTACAGATTTAATCTTAAATTACCATATGACAAATTTGCATCCCCTGATCTCTGGAGAGAGACTCAAAGTAATTCAAATCCTGGGTCATGTTTCAAGGGAGAAAAAGTAGAAAGACTCTCAACCAATCATTTCATCCTATTGCATTTTACTTCAGGGTTATGAAATGAAAGATAAGCAAAGTACAAATTTTGTTTCTTTTATTTCTCCCCATTCCCACATAATGTCAATGACAGAATCCTTTTCTATTGTTTTTTAAGAGTCCTTCTACTCAATATTTTATCCATCAGTACTATAGTAATATCTTAATTTTATATTTTGGTTTCAGTTTCACAAAGCCCTTTATTAAGCAGCTTGTGCCTAACTATTCATTTGGACATGCTAGGAACTGTCCAAGAAACTGAATCCCTGTTAGATAAATAAGTAATTAGGCTATTCCAGAAAGGCACACTATTCTGTCAGCCATTGTTTCCACAGAAGGACTATTAATAGAATTACAGGGTCATAGATTTGAAGCTAGAAGGGACTGTAAAAATGGTGTACTTCAATCCCCTCATTTTATGGAAGAGGAAAATGATACCCTCCATAAAGGTTAGGTGACCTGTCCAAAGTTACACAGGGAGTAAATAATACACCTAGGATTTGAACCTCACTCTTCTGACTTTTCAAATCTACATAACTTTTTCATCAATCTGGCTATAAAACAATTCTACTTAGAATTGACAACCATGTTGTAAGATGATCAATAATTTCTGGACTATGCATTTTTACAACATGCTCCAAGTCTGCATTTTTGTAGTATTTTTTCTTATGGTGGACATTGTAAAATTAATAAATCTAGCACCAAATAATTTACTTGATCCAACTCTAAATGCAAGATTTGAAAGCACCTAATTGGTAAGTGTAAGTATTTTTCATTGTATTCTTGCTCAGATTTCCTTTCCTCCCTACCACTTATGCCACAGAGTTTGAAGTATACCATCTAAACCTGAATTGCATTTCTATTACCTTCCTTAGAAATTTAATGCCAATTGGCCTTCTAAAAAACAATGTCTAGGTCAGGTTACTCCCTGCAAAGAAAAGGGGGAGGGGTGATCTCATTTTGAAGCCTTTAGGAATGATTCTCTAGAGACAACAATCTCTCTTAAATTTGAAACCCATCGACAACTGTCACAGTGCTGACTGGCCTTGGAAATTTCCCTCATAACAAGACCATTTTGTGCAGCCAGTGAAGCTGACCAAATCTTTGATAAGCTATCTCTGAAGTACACAATATGCCAAATATTTTCTTATCATCTTCACCTGTGTGCTTTCACAACTCATTTGATACTCTCCTTCTTTCCCTTCACTTATACAATTTATTTCCTCCCTGCCTGCATACAGGCGCATGCCCCAATTAAGTATAATTGGGTTGAAAACATAGGAAAGCCAATGACATGAGAAACTAGACTAGCCATAAGAAATTATTGCCCAGCTAAAACTAAAACTTCCTGAGCAAGTGAATTATCCTTCTTTTTATTCTGTAAATATGGTTCAATTTTTCATTTTTTCCTTTTTTTTTTGACTAAAAGACAACATGGATGGCAGCTTTAATACCATTGTTTTTCTTTTCCCATGTAAAAGCAGTTTTCAAAGAAAGCTTTTCCATAAATATGGCTTCTTCAGTGTGTAAGATATAAAAGTTGCCTCTCCACCTAAACCTTCAAATAAGGCATAAAATTTTGTAACTTCCTGTAAATGGCAAATCTGGTCACAGAGCCATCCTACTATGTTTATATAACAAATATAATGCGAACAGCAATAATAATAGCAACAACTGATTATACATATATTACTTCAAAGGTTTACAAAGCAATTTCTCTACCTAATCTCATAAGAAATTATAACCATCTTTGTAAATATCTAAATAAAATCAGTCCTGCTAAAGAACAGATTATTAATAATCAACATTAATTATAAAAATTGCTAATATTTACAATTTTCTAAGAATTACAAAGCTCTCTCTCTCTGTCTCTCTCTCTCTCACCTATACAAACACACAAACTCATATATACATATACACATGCATAGAAGTCTCTATATCTGTATAAAATTTCATTTGATCCTTACAACAACACTGTGAAATTAATGCTATTACTGTTTGCATTTTACAGATTATAACAGTGAGGTTGAAAAAGGGTAAGGGATTTGTCCAGGATTATACAAGTAGTAACTAAGTCAAAATTTGAATTCAGATCTTACTTTTAATAAGTCTAGTGTATTAGCCACTGTCATGCTACTGCTCATTTCCTTCTATGTTCAGCATGTTTTTTTCAGAATTCAAGGAATTCACCACTTTCTCCCTCACCCCCATCCCTACCCTAGGCAGGATAAAAGATGAAAAAAAAAGAAAGATGATGGGAGTAGTTATTTCAACCAAATATTTGAGCAGAATTAAGGTGCTTTCCTAGAGAGGTTCTCTTCCCTAACATACAAACTTTGTGTTTCACCACCTTGGGCATAATTACTATAGTTTAAGTGATTCCTATATACAAAGCACTGAAAATACAAAGTTCTTCCAAAATTACAAAGTTTCTCTAAATTAAATTAGAAATTTAATGCCAATTGGTCTCCTGAAAAACAAGGGCTCTGCCCTTATAGATATTATTGTTTAGAAGGAGATTTAAAATAGATAGGAATAGACAATATGACGATTAGAAGTGCAAGCAAAAGAAATTAGAAAAGTGCAAGCAAAGAAATACTTGACAAAATCATCACTAGCCAGGAAGAACAGAGGAGAATACAGGAAGTTTCTGAGTTGGATTCTAAAGGGCAAATGGAAATTTAATAGGTAAATTGGGAGTAGGGCAGAGGAGAGGGAGAATATTGAGAAGTGCTTTTCTAGAAAAGTAGAACTTGGAGTCAAGAAAAGTGAGGATCATATCCAAATTGTGACTGTATGATCCTGAGCAAGTCATTTTATTTCTCTAAGCCTCAATTTCCTTATCTGAAAAATGGAATTTAAAATACTAATAATACCAATCTTACAGTTATTACAAGGCTTAAATCAGATAATTTATGTAAAGTATTTTGCAAACCAAGATATTCTATAAATGTATTATTCTAATTCCAGTTATTATAATCATTCCTTATAGAGGAAACAAGATAAAGGCAAGAGATCTCAGAGCATGCTTGGGAAACAGAGAAGTCCAGTTCAGCAAGAGCATTGATTGAATGGAGGGGTCTGTAAGAAATAACTCTAGAAAGATAGGGTATGAGTGGGAGGGCCTCAATTTTCTGTTATTCTTTGCCTAAAATGGTGCTAATTATGCTTTTATTGAAAAATCATCAAAGGATATAGAAATCAAGGATATATGATGAAAACTTGCATCTGATAGTAATTATCATCAGATTTCTTTTGCTTCTGCCATCCAGAGAATCATTCTAAGTTCCAATAGCAGCTCATGTAAACCATAAGGATCAGGAGAACAAAGATACCATACACACACATACACACACACACATACACATTATAAATATGTTTGTCCCAAATTTTAGTTGCCATGTTGAAGATTGGTGTGCAGGAGGTATAGGGCATGCTTGAATAATTGTCAAAACAAGGCCTATATCACTTGAAGCTGCATGTCCAGAGACGTACTTTTCTCTTTTGTTTTATAACTTTTTTCTAGAGTATTTTCCTCTCCAAATTTATTTTCCTGATCCCACCTAGTTATATTATTACTTTGTCCAGTATCCGTGGAAGTATTTCCCAAGTTTTTAATATATGTATAGCAAGCAGGACTTTGGGAAGAGTTGGGGGAAAGAGTCTATGGAGGGCTTGACCAAATTTCTCAATTTGATACCAAATTGTGAAGGCTAAGCAAGATAATATAAATTTTATGTGGTAGACACTAGGGAGGCACTGAAGATTTGTGAGGATATGCAGTAATTAGATCTATTCTAGAATGGATGGGATTGATGTAATTACTGAAGATGTTAATACATAAAATCTGACTGTTGGAAGGGACTTCAGTAGTTTTCTAATCTCTCAAAGGAATCCTTATTATCCCATATCTGAAAAATAGTGGTCCAGCCTCTCTTCAAAGACTTCAAAGGAAGGGGAACCCATCCTGCTCAAGGCAGCCTAGCCTACTTTGGGACCCTTCTAATTGTTAGGAAGTTGTTCCTGTTAACAAAATTTTAAATTTAACCTCTTCCCAACACCTAGCCATTGCTTTGGGGTCTATCCCAAGCCAAACAAAACAAATCTAATTCTTCCTCAGGATCACAATCTTTCAAATAGTTGAAGATCACTTTCAAGTTCCACCCCCACCGCCCCATCTTGAGTATTCTTTTCTCCATGGTAAAAATGACTTCCATCAACTGATTTTCTTATGATACGGACTGGTTGCTTCCCACTGGAAGGCATGCATTCCCACTTATCAATGTGCTTAAAGTATTTAGTTGTTCTTGTTGAGGGGTTTTTTTTCAGTCATTTTTGAGTATTCTTGAAATACTCATTTGGGGTTTTCTTAATTCTTTTTACCTCAGTTTCCTTATTTGTAAAATGAACTGGGGAAGGAAATGGGCAAAGTCACTCCTGTATCTTTGCCAAGAAAATCCTAAAAGGGGTCATGATGAAACAACTGAACAATTTGACTTAGACTTGTGATTTCATGGGTATAGAGAACTAGTGGGTGAGAAAATGTTTTCCAAAGAGAATCAGTCAGCATTTTCTCTATAAGTTGATCTTGGAGAGTTGCTTAGAGTACTAAGTCAGTCAATCATTTAATAAATATTTAATAACTTTTAACTATGTACCAAGTGCTATGAGGTTAAGAGGGGACTTGAACCCAAATCTTCAAGGCTCTGAGATCAACTTTCTGTTCACTATACCAGGCTGCCATTCTGCTGACACATAGTAGGTACTTAATATATTTCTGTTCATTGCCTGATATACATTTTTACCTCATTTAGATGACACCGTTAGATAAGGTCTTCCCAAATGTGAATTTTCTAAGCAACTGAAGCTTGTTACACTTTTAAACACCAAAACTCTAACCATCTAAATGAAAAAAAGATGTTCTAAAATGTGTCATTCCATGTATTGTCTTCTTTAAATCGTCCCAATCTGTTAAGAACCTAAGAAAAGTTTATTAAACATCATCTTCAAAACACCAAGGTCATCCCTATATACTGAGGTATCAGAGTAGAGTTTTATTGTAGAAAACAGAGAATATATGATATTGTTTAATCATTTATTAATGCCTCAGGACCATCATTAGTTACAATGATTGTTGTAATTGCCCAAATATGGTTATGTCATCAAGGATTACTGAGATGTGAATGGCCATTGCTCCTATACTAATATACTCCAAACATGGATTTTTTTTCTCCTCTCTTTTTTTCCCTCTCTTTTACACACACATATATATAATTTTTCATCTTGTCCATCGACATTAAACTCCCATTTCTTGCTTTTTCTGTGAACTAACCTACATCATTTCCTCCTTTCTCTGAGAAGCAATACCAATTAACCTGTTAGTTGAGAAACCAGTTAGCCAAGTTTATTATAATTGTAGGTAATAAATGCATAAATAGATGAAATGAGGCCTCAAAGGACTCTGCTATGAAATATATACATTTTAGTGCATGAACTCTATGATGTCTCGGTTGGCTTCTTAGAAATCTTTTTCCCTCCTGGTTCTCAATCAACTACATTGTGGATAATTGAGTTTCCTCTATAGTTATGTCTAGATAAGCAAGGTGTTGCTGTGTCTCTGTCTACAGAAGAATTATCAATATACATGATTTTCATTATTTGTTCTCTTGAAATGTACATTTGCTTTTTAGTCTCTGGGAATCCTGATGAACAAATAAATCACATTTACCATTATTCAGCACTCCAAGTTAACAGGTATTTCTTATATGTATCGACTATCACAGTCAAAACCTGATTTTCTTAGTAGTAGCCCTAATGATTTTTAACTAGAGAGAATTTCAATAGAAATTTTGTTATGGATACAACACTGGGCCTGAAATCAGGAGAAATGAGCTCTCATATAATATTATTAATTAATATAATTTACATTATTTTAATAGTATTTTATTTATCTGTATTCCATTTCCCTTAGCTATAAAATAAAAAAAAATATTACCCCATTGAGTTGTCAATCAACTAGTATTTATTAATGGCCTTCTATGCGATAAACACTATGCAGCAAATATTCTGTTAGTGTTAAACCACTATAGAAATGAAAGCTATTGTTATTTTTATAAGAAATGTCATTATACAAGATTTTAGATTATTCATCCTCAAGATAATAAATAATTGTAACAGTAGAAAGAAAGCAGAAAAGAAAATGTCCATAAATTTAAATTTATTGTATTAGGGATCAATAGTACTAGATTCTGTCCTAGATATTACCCTTATCAGCTAGGGATGCTAACTGACTTAATCCTCAATATTTCAGCTTCTTCAGTATGTAATAAGGATATAATAAATACATTACTTGATGACTTCTTAGAGCTATTATAACAAATTGAAAGTGTAACTCAATATACAAAAATTTCTTAGATCATTTTATTATATTTGAGAGAAGCATATGCTTAGCATAATGACTCATAATAATTGCTTAATAGATGTTTATTTTTTCTTTCTATAACATGGAAGAAGGGAAGAAAAAGGAGCCAGGGGTAAAGAAAAAGGAAAAAAAGAGGTTAAAGGAAAGGAAGAAGGCAAAAGAGGGAAGAGAAATGGAAGAAGAAAGGGAATAGGGGGAAAAGGAGAAAGGAAGAAAGGATGGATAAGTAAATAAATAAGCACCTTGATGTTCAGATGTATAAGACTCTTGATTTTGTGCTAAAATCTAAAGTAGGTTGTAGTTCCTTTCTATTTACTGACATCACTGATAGTCAATAAGCACCTACTATATACCAGGTATACTAACCTCTGAGAATAAAAAGATAGTCTCTATTCTTAAGAAGTTCACAATCTAATAAGGAAAAACATACAAATAATTATGTTATTTGATATATAAGAACTATTTGATTTCATAGCAAGGATGGCCACCAAAATTGGGAATGGGGAGGTCTTCAAATGACAGGTATACCATAGGTACCAGGTAAAAGGTACTTATGTTAGAAACTACTCTTAGGCTTAATTGGTAAAACTGTTAGTACCCACCCCACCAATCTCCTCTATCATTAAGTATTTTATATTCATTTGCATTTAGTCTATGTTTATTCTCCATATATAATTGTTTTCCTCATTAGAATGTAAACTACCCAGCATCTATCACAGTGCCTGGGATATAGCAATGTTTGACGATTAATCGACTGATTTCCATCACTCTGAATAAATCTAAAAGTCTAGCAATTTCTCTCTTTTATCTTGCTATAAGATTCCAGTCTCTTTTAAGACAAAATTATCCTAACCTAAAATCAAAGCTACCCTCCAAGCACCCCCACATCATTAAGGTTCTTATGAGGCAACTGCAAACTAGAGACAGTCTCCTAGGTCTGTCTTAATCAAACTCCTGCCCCTATGCTGACGTATAATATCAGACAAAGAAGACTCCTAGGTCTGAAGAGGAAGAGACCCATAAATGGCACATTTTTCTGGGTCAGCTTGTGCCCAATGAAGCCAGGAAAACTCCCATTTGGATAAACATTACAGGTTTTCCAAGGAAGGCTGAGTGATTTTCTCCTTGAAAACATGTGCCCAATCAAATAAAGTTCTCAAAGACTATAAATACAGTGCTACCAAATGAGCAAAGATGGGGTCATCAATGTTCATTCCTCAGGCCTTCTGCAGGAAGTGTGAACTGCATCACCTACCCCAAACAGAGCCAAACATTGTGCCCTTCAGCAAAAGCAAACATCCTTTGGTTGAATATTTAACAGAGAACTACAGCTTATCACTTTCAGAAAAATATCTTTACATATTGTTGCACAACTAGGTTGATAACATCTTCACCAATTTTGGAAGATCAGAAAATAAAAAAAACTAACTAGTGTTTCTCATTCTAATTTCCTTCCTTTTCAAAATCTGGACCATTCCAATCATCCACAGTAAATTCATGTATTCTTTTTTCTTTACCATCCACTTCACCTCTGTCCTACCGTCGACTAAATCAAAAGGCAATTCACCTAACCAGAGCCATATCTAAGAATTTTTGCACCTGGACAAGGGTAACAAATCATACCTGGGGCAAGTGATATGGAATATGCCTTTTAGATGAAGGTAGAAAGAGAGTAGAGGGGCCCACCATCTGGTAGTTTCCCATTTTACCTAATTATTCTTAACTAGATTCTAAATTCTATTGTCTGTATTCTGCTAGAGTTTTTTTTAAGAGCCCTGTAAAATTAATAAATTCCACATTCTGGAACAAATTCCCAGTTACCCTATCTTAGTTACACTTCTGCTCTCAACATCACTACAACAGGGAAGTAGACAAAAATTCTAAATTTATGAAGTATTTATGAAATTTTGAAATTAGGCTAACATATTCCAGGCATCTTAATAGATAAGTTATTTATCTTAGGATCATTGCTTTGTGGTACTAATTCAACCCCCTCATTTGACATATGAAGAAACTAAAGTAGAAAGGTTAGATGGCTGATCCAAAGTTACAAAGCTAGTAAATAGCAGGCAGAGCAGAGACCAGAGTAGAAGTAAATCATACCAATTCCTTGTCAAGGCATCTTTGTCCTATACTGATCTAAAATTGTGTTTCAAAAATCCTTAAAATCAATACAACACAAAGTGAAGCATCTCTTCCATCATGACGATTCACAAAAGCCAAATTTGTTCTTTGTGCTGTCAGTTTGATACTATAATAAATAATAATGATGATGCTGATAAATTATGTATATTTAGTGCTTTACAATTTACAAAATACTTAACAATCCAGTGATTTCAGCAGCACAGTTTCATTATGTTCATTCTATACCTGCTAGAGATTTAGAAAAGTTACATGACTTCCCAAAGTTCACACAGCTATCAAAAAGTAGACTTGGAATTCGAGCCTCGATTTCAAGTCAAGTAATCTTTTCTAATATACCATGTTAGACTGAACCTGTGGCTCAATGGTCCAGTCTTTCTGCATCCCCATTTTCTTATCTATAAAAAGGGGATACTACCTGCACGACCTGCTCACAGGGTGGTTGTGTGCATCAATAAGACCATGTGTGCAAAATGCTTTCCAAAAGCCAAAAGCCATTATATAAATGTGAGCTATTGTTTTATTTAATTAAATTCAACAGTTATAAAAGGGCACCTAGGTGGTACAGTGAATAGAGTATCCAGCTTGAATTCAGAAGGACTCATCTTCCTAAATTCAAATCTGCCCTCAGACACTTAGTGATGCTGGGTGAGTCACTTAACCCTTTTTACCTCAGTTAACTGATGTGTAATATGATCTAGAAAAGGAAATGGCAAAGCACTCTAGTATCTTGGTCAAGAAAATACCAAAAGGCTAGCTGTGTGACCCTGGGCAAGTCACTTAACCCCAATTGCCTCAGCAAAAAAAAATACCAAATGGGGTCACAAAGAGTCAGACATGACTGAAATGACTGAACTACAACAAAAACAGATATGAAGTACCATCTAAGTAGAAGAGACTGTTTTGTGTTGGGACTACCAAAATGAAAAGGGACACAACAGTCTCTTCTCTGAAGGAGTTTGCATTCTGCTTGGAGGAAAAAAGTAATGGTGGCACAGAATATGCATATATAAAGTAAAATAATTTTAGGAGACCAGAGCACTGAACAACTGGGAAAATCAGAAAAGCATCAGGATGGCATCAGGGTTTAGCCTTGAGCTAAGCTAAGGATTTTGGAAGTGAGGGAAGGCATTTCAGGCTTAAAGAAAGCATATGTTAAGGTCTCTGTAAAATGAGTTAGATTGTTGAGCTTGGAGATTTAGGAAGGTACAGAATATCAATAGCATAGTACATAATAAAATAATAAAGTCAATTTTATTCAGGGTACATACTTACAACATGAAGAGCAGTCAAAGAGGAGAATAAAAATGCCAAATCCTCTGGAAATCCAGGTAGAATTGGGTACAAAAGCTCAGTCATGTCTGGTGGGCTTTTATAATATTCTGATCTTGGTTGAACAGGTCCTAGCATTGGGGGATGGGAGTGAAGAACCTGGACCTGGACCTCATGCTAGTTGGAGGCAGGGAGAAAATTCATGAGGAATTGGCAGCCAGTTGATATTCAAACTTCTTGGAGGGAAAGGAGGCTTTGGGCCAGTCAGTACTGTAGGTCTTACTCTAATGAGTGACTCAGGGGTTTTGAGCTTCCCTGGATTTCTTTGTTTAACAGGGTGGGGAGGCTACTGGGTTCATTACAAATGTTGAATGCATGAAGGGAATTAATATGAAATAAATCTGGAAAGGTAGGTGGAAAACTGATTGTGGATAGGGCTTGATTGCCAAGCTGAGGAGTAGTATTTTTATCCTAGAAGCAATAATAAGTCACTGAAAATTTTTCAGCAGCAGAGTGCTGTGGTCACATCTGGGTATTAAAATATTAATTTAACATAAATTTTTTACATAATTACACATACATAACTTATATAAGATTGATTGCCACCTGAGGCAGGGGAGAAGAAAGGAAAGGAAGGATACAATTTGAAACTCAAAACTTAAAAAAAAAACCCATGTTAAAAATTGCTTTTACATGTAATTGAAGAAAAATAAAATAATATTTAAAAATTATTTATCAGATTTCAAAAAAATAGAATGGAGAAAGCAAAATCTGGAAGCAGAGTAGTCTGTGCTTTAGTCTCAGTGAGAGATTATAAGGTCCATGAAGATATCATAGAAACTGTTAATAATAATCAACATCTAAATTATATCAATAGGAGTACTTAATAATTACAAAGTCTTTTGACACATATTTTATTTAATTCTTACAAAAAAACTGTGAGTTTGGTAATCAATATGTATTCATTATGTACCTAATATATGTTAGGCATTTTTCTAGGTTCTGTGGTGACAAAGTAAAAGTAAAATAGTCCTGGCCCTTGAAGAGTTCTTATTCTAGTGAATAAGATAGACAGACAGACAGATAGATAGCCTACATATAAATGTGTGTGAGTGTGTGTACATATATGTTAATTTTGAAAAGTTATTACCAGGGGAGATGAGGAAAGGCCTATATAGGTGGTAGCAGTATTATTTCTATTTTTCAGGGATTTTTTTTAAAGAAATTGAGACTTAAGTGACTTATCCAAAAATCACAAATAAGTTATCAATGACATGTCTCGACTCTGAACTATGGCTCTTTCCACCAGACTATGCCTCCTCTTTAAATAATAGTTTACTATTGGAGAAATAGAAAACATCCTTGTTATAAAATACTTGCCTAAGGGCCAAGATACTCTTCTAACAACAGTGAATATAAAGCATTATGGAGAAAGATGATTAAAAAAAATCCCTCATAAAGAATAAAAAGTAAGACTTGCTCACAAAGATAAAACACAGGTATTATTCTGTAGAGAGTATGGAGGAAAAATAAGCAATTATATGAGTGTTTTGATATATAGGGTGATGGAGAGGTCTAATTGACCTCAAATATTCCATCTACCACCCTGCCATAGGTGCTTAAAATTCCCAGTATAATCACATCGTTGGAAGGCACTGAAGGTCCATATTTATATGCCAATATTTTGTCTAGAAGCAGAAACACTTAAAGTTTTCATTAGTCATTAATACATTACAAAAACTTACCATAGTTTTGTATCTACCAAGTCCTGAGAGAATGGGAAAGTCAGTTTGGATGGAATAAAAGGAACAAAACAAGCCTGAATCAGAAGGCACTGCCAAGGAAGGCCAGATGGGAGGCCCTGCAGTAGTCAGTCAGTCAATCAGCAAACAAGCAATTATTAAATACCTACTATGTGTCAGGCGCTGCTAAATACTGGGAATACAAATAAAAAATAATCACTCCTTCCAACAAACTCACAATCTATGGGAGAGACAACATGCAAACAAATGTATGCAGATAAGATATATACAGTATAATTTTGAGATAATTGACAGAGGGAAGGCACTAGAATTCAAGGGAGATTCTTGTTAGAATGTATGGTTTCATCCAAAAGGCAGGAGGCAGAGATGAGGAGGGAGAGGACTCCACGAATGGGAGACAGTCAGTGAAAAATGTGTCATCCCAATCTGTTTATCCTGCCTTCCCCTTATGGCACCTTTCTCTTCCATTCAAGGGAAACAAAATGGTTCCTGCTCAATTTAAACACTTGAGGCTTTCAGGCAAGAGTTGTATTCAACTATTCAACAAATATTTATTGAGTACTTACTGCATACAGAACACTGCCCTAGAAAATGAAAGATTCAAAGTTTAAATAAGAAACATTCTCAATTCCTAAGGAGTTTAGATTCTTGTAGCTTTGTAAAGGGCATGGAACTATAAGACAAAATAACACTCACGTGTACATTAGAGAAATATAAAACAAAGTGACTTACGGGGTTGGCCATAAATGGAGTACGAGAAAAGGTAGGGAGGTCCAAAGAAGGGGAGCAGGATCAAGGAAGACCTCCTCAAGAAGAGAATCTTATGAACATAGATATAGACTAGACTAGAAAAGAAAGCATTTCAGAGAAAAATAACAAAAATCTTCTACCAAGTGCAACATTCTCCAGCTCATTTTACACATGAGGAAACTGAGGTAAACAGGATTAATAATTTTTCCAAGCTCACGTAACCATCAAGTGACTGAGGTCAGATTTGAACTTAGTAGAGAGGAACACAAAGTATGCTTTTTATCTTCAGAGAGCCTAAAGGCAAAATAAGTAGTAGACTGAGATGTGCAATGCAAGCAGTAATGGAAAGATCTCAATGTCCTCAAATTCTATCTAGTCCAGCCTCATCAATTTATAGATGAGAACATTGAAAACCTGAGCAGACTAAGTTACTTGATGAAAGTCACAGATAAAATGTCAGAGGTCAAATTTGAACCCAGATCCTCTGACCTCCATGGGGCAGCTAGATGGCACAGTGGATAGAGTGCCAGGACTGAAATAAGGAAGACTCATCTTCCTGAGTTCAAATTTGGCCTCAGATAATCTCTGCATGACCTTGGAAAAGTCATTTAATCCTGTTTACCTCAATTTCCTCATTTGTAAAATGGGCTGGAGAAGAAAATGACAAACCATTCCAGTATCTCTACCAAGAAAATCTCAAATTGGGTCGCAAAGAATCGGTTATGAGGAAGACAACTGACCAACAAGAACAACCTCTGACTCCACAGCCAGTAGTCCTTTCCACTATATCATGAGTTAAAAACAAAAATAGATTATGCAATTAAAAGTCAAATTATGCAGAAAGATTATAAAGGATCACCTCGTTGCTCCAGATGATTATATGTCATAATAACAAAAGATTTTGAAGAATAGTAAAAATACAAGTGTGACAAAAAGGCAAATAGCTCTATTTTTTTTAAGGGAAGATAGCAGAACCTGAAAACCATAGGCCACTTACTGTGGGACAAGTCACTTAGCCTTGTTTGCCTCAGTTTCCTCATCCATTAAATGAATTGGAGAAGGAAATGGCAAATAACTCCAATATCTTTGCCAAGAAGACCCCAAATGGGATCACAAAGAATTGAACGCAAGCAAAATGACTAAACATAAAAGTCTTTCGCTTGGTTCCCTAAAAACCCAACAGTTGTACATGCATAAATTGGGGAGACCACAGCAGGCAAAAATTCTTTCAAAATAGATTGGGCTTATTAGTTGGATGCATTTTCCCAAAGACTACGTTAAAAGTATCCAAGACTATGGAGGTATCAATCCCACTATATTCTGTCATGCTCAGACTATATCTGGGATACTCTATATTCAGTTCTAAGCATCAACTTTTAAGAGAACTACTGATAATATTGAAAATGTCCACAGAAAGGTCATCAAGACAGGGGAGGATCTGTATAGCTTGTACCCTATGATGATGGATGGAAGGAAATGAGAAATTTTAACCTGAAAAAGAGAAGTCTTTTAGGGGATAAGAGAGCAGTCCTTAAAGGATTAGATTTGTTCTGCTTGGTCCCAGAGAGCAGGACTAGGAAAAATGGGTGAAAAGTGCAAAGTTTCAATGTTAAGCTTGATATGAAGGGGGAAACAATAAAAATAACTTTGTAAACATCAGAGTTATCCAAAAGTAGAATGACTAAGCCGGACTCAAGGGGGTTCCACATAACTTGAAGTCTTCAAATGTCATTTGTGGGGTGTTGTAGAAAAGATCACTGTTCAGAGTTGGGCTATATGAACTTGGAGATCTTTCCAACATCCCTATAATTCTATGATATATGTTATGTGCCCTTTCCCTTGATGAATTTGTAGACTGGGACAAGATAACATTTTTGCACAAGAAGCAATCAAGTCATTTTTTTTAAAGGATGTTTCCTGGAAGACTAAATTGTGTAACAATAAAAGAAGAGCTCAAAATGAGTTGAAGTAGTGATGGGAGAAACCTCCCCACAACATCCCCAGTGGGTGATGGATGTTAGGATAGATCACACACTCCTAAGATTTCTCATGTTATAAATGACTCAGAAGGTGGGGAAGCTTTCCCAGGCTTCACATCTCCTTTCTTGAGGAACTCCACTCCCTCCCCACCTCTCCACAGGGAAAAGGAGGAGTCACACAGCTGTGAGGAATCTGCTCGTGCCTGACCTGGGGTCAACAGTGGGCTGTGTGACTATAACAATGACCTATGGAGTTCTAGAATCTCCGCCTTCACCTTCTGGAGGATTTTCACAGCTCTGCATTTTTGGAGTGAAACTCGCCATTTTTCCGCCATAGAATGGAGAACAAAACCCAAATGTGATTTCAATTAAGGCAATAACAAATTCATGAGGGAGCAGCCCTCACCATCTGTCTAGAAAGAGAGTCAGATCCCCATGAATAGCTTCACAAACCATCTAAATAAATCAGAGAGATCAAATAGGCTTTCTAAAAAAGACAAAAGATCAAATTAATAGTAAAACTGCCGTAATTCCCAGCACATTGTTTAGTTACATAATTTATCATTTTGCATTTGCATAATTAGGTGGGATTTCCCATTTAAACTCTTCAGCATCAATGCAACAAGCAGCATGGAAGAAATTTAAGTAATTTGGGACTGACTAAAACATGGTTCCTTTAGCTGATTCTAGGCAAGCTTTAAAAGAAAATAGTTTTAGTGGCTAGAAGATGAATATGAAGTGTAAGCACTTTATTCTTTTATTTTTAAGCTTTTAAAGAGTAATACAACTTTACCCCATGAGTATTTGGGTATTGGTTAGCTACCCCTTCTTCGGACACCACTGTTTCTTTAAAGATGGAAACTATTGACCCAGGCACCTAGGTTGGTAAGCTCCCAGGCACTCTGGACTTTTCACTCCTCTGCCCCTCCCATACTCATTTGCCAAGTTCTGTTAATTCCATTTCCACATCTTTTGCTTATCTCTCCTTTTCACTCACATGGCCACCACCCTTATTACAATGGTCTTTCCCATTAGAATGTAAGTTCCTGAAAGAATGGAACTAAATTTGTTATTGTTGTTTGTTTGTTAGTTGGTTTGTTTTTTTTGCCTTATTTTGTATCTCCAGAGTTTTGCACAATGCATAGCATATAGTATGAGCTTAATAAATGCTTGTTGATAGACCGACTGATTCATATTGTCACCTCTCACATCTTCTAAACTTTCTGGTTTCCTCTCTGTTGTTCTTTAATTCTCCAAACCATTATACAAGCAGTTCCTGAAATTATTTTTCTTTTTTTAAAATAAAACTATGATTTTCCTAGTATAGGAGTTCCTAAGGAAGCTGCCTCTATCAATGCTGAGATGAGCATCTGCTCTGCTGACGATTTAGAGAGTTAGTTGCCTGTATATGGATTAGTGGAGAGATTCATACAGGATCCTACAACCTGTATTTCTCACAGTAGGACTTGAATCTAAGTCTTCCTGATGCCCAGGCTGGCTTTCTTTCTTTCTTTTTTTTTTGTTTTTTTGTTTTTTTTTGTTTTAATGTCTTTATTAAAAACCATTATGGAAGTGAGTCACAAGAGCACATTTTGAGTTTAAGGAAAACATTGTCTCTGCTTAATTACCATGATAAGCATATTTTATATTTTCTATCACATATGTTCATTAAATAATTTCAAGACTGACACCAATTTTGATTTAAGAATTGTTTTTAAATTCTATTACAGTGAAATTAGTAAATGAATGTATGTTTCAGAATGTATTAATTGTCAGGCTTGCTTTCTAACTAAGAAGTTTTATACTGCTTCTCCAACTTTTCTCAAAAATCTTCAATGTCTTCTTATTGCATTTAGGATGAAATACAAACTGATAAGACTTAATACTTAAGACTCACTACGTTCTGGCTCCAACCTACCTTTCAAGTCTTGTTTCATATTACTCACCTTCTTTATATACTCCACATTCCAGTCAAACTGGTCTATTTATTGATTCTTCCTCAACCTTGGTACCCCATCTTCAACCACTGTACATTCATAAAATCTGTGGCTCACCCGAAATACCCACTTTTCTGTCTCTAGTTCTCAGAATACTTATTTTTTCAAGACCAAACTCAGTTGTTTTTCCCTTTATAAATAAACCAATCAAAAGTACTTATTAGGCAACTACTGTATCAAGCACTAGAG
Source organism: Myrmecobius fasciatus (assembly GCA_023553655.1). Taxonomy (NCBI): domain Eukaryota; kingdom Metazoa; phylum Chordata; class Mammalia; order Dasyuromorphia; family Myrmecobiidae; genus Myrmecobius; species Myrmecobius fasciatus. The sequence goes on along the minus strand of JAJPUD010004941.1, from coordinate 98,699 downwards.
ATACAAACAAACAGAATGAAACAATCCTTAGTCACAATGTGCTTATGTTCTTGTGGGAGAGATGAGTATAAATGCACCAGAAATGTAAAATCAATACTTATACACTCTTATACACATAAAGTCATTAGAAAAGAGGGCACTGGCCCTTAAGTAGGATCAGGAAAGGCTCCATATAAAAGATAGTGCTTGAATTATTATATAAGGCTCTATATGAGATGGAGGTAAAGAGGGAGTGATCAGTGTGGAAATTTGTTTCACCAGGTTATATATATATATATATATATATATATATATGTATATATATATACATATATGTATATATATATATATATATATATATTTAGGTCATTATTTTCTGTATTTTTTTAATTCCTCAGTGAGGAAGGAGGATGAGAGGTGAAGGAAAAGGAATAGATCAATAAAAGAAAAAAACATTCAGAATAGTATTTTGGGAAGGGGAAAGGAAGGAGGAAATATGCAGGTGGGAAACAGGTGAATTTTTTAAAATAATTTTTAAAAGATGAAGAAAAGAGGTATCAAGTTGATTTATCATACTAACAGATGGATTAGAAGAAAGACAGCAGTGCTTTTGTTTTCTAGAAGTTCTACCCTGTATGAAAGGCAAAGAATATAATGAAGAAACATGTGAGTACAAAGTCCATGAATAGAAGAATAAGTTCTAAGGTAAACTACAAGAGGAAAAGATTAAGAAAGGGAGATATGTTAGACTGACATTTCTTAAGAAGGGGTGCTGCAAATGAAACTGAAAATGCCTCAGGGATTAGGGAAGAAAATTTACTAAACTTAAAGAATGAAAAGACAGAATAAACAAAATTGGTGGGGGAGATATAATATAGTAATCAGAGGAATCAGAAAGATGTGGATTCAAATTTTAAATGTAATACTAGTTTTATATCAACATACATACATACATACATACATATATATCTGTTATAGAACTTATATGAACCTCCATTTCCTCATCTGTTAAATGGAGTTAATCATATCTGTGATAAAATCATGCACTTTTCTGAAACTAAAATGTATATAAATCATCGTACAATTAAAGTATAATATAAATATTAGTTATTATTAGACCAAGCCAATATAGGCCAGCAATTAGCATAAGCCAGCAAATTATTATAAAGAAGATAAACTACAGAGACTAAGGGCTGATTTAAATGAGAAAGAAAATGTAACTTTCACAATTATAATCCTAAAAATCAATAGATTAAATTCACCAGCAAAATGAAAAAGAATGGGAAAATGGAAAAAAAAAACCCAAACCCAACTCATTTCAATAAAAAGCACACTATATACATGAAGACATATAAACAGTAAAAATGGGATGCTGATAAAAACTTGATTACTCCTCAGATAATTCCAAAAAATCAGGAATAGCCATCATAATTTCAGATATGGCAATCATAAAGTTGACAATTTTGAAAGAAGAAAATAGGAAAGGTACATTATATTAAAAAACCCCATAGACAAAGAAAATATAAAATTGTATCTAACTACCTATCTATGTACCAAATGACATAATGTCTAAGTACCTGAGAAAAATGTTAAGTTGAACTGGAAAAAATATATTAAGAATAGTATGCATTAAAAGTACATTAAAAGTAGAATTCTTTAATATTTTTCTGTTAGCACCAAGTAATAGAAAGAAAATCAAGTAAGAACCTGGGCATTTCATCCTAGAAAAAAGTAGACCAAAGATTACCATAACAAATGGGTTTAAATACTTTTTTTATTAAAGCTTTTTATTTGTATAACATATGTATGGGTAGTTCCCCAGCATTGATCTTTACAAAGCTTTCCATTACAAATTTTACCCCCAATCCCTTCCCCTCCCCTAGATGGCAGGAAGTCCACTACATGTTAATAATGTTGAAATACTTGACAAATTGTGCAAGAAAAATCCTATCTACAAGAAAAAAAAAAAAGAAAATCAGAGAAAGGAAACAATGCAAGCAAACCTCAATAGAGATCATGAAAATGTTATGTTATGGTCCATATTTCACATCCCTCTCTCTAGGTATATATGGTTTTCTTCAGTGAACAATTGGAACTGGTTTGAGACAATTCTTTGTTGCAGAGAGCCATGTCCATCAGAATTGATCATCATGTAATACTGTTGTTGCTGTGTATAATGATCTCCTGGTTCTGCTCATTTCACTCAGCATCAGTTCATGCAAGTCTCTCCAGGCCTCTCTGAAATCGTCCTTCTGGTCGTTTCTTACAGAGCAATAATATTCCATAACATTCATATAACATGATTTATTCAGAAACTCTCCAATTGATGGGCATCCATTCAGTTTCCAGTTTCTAGCCACTACAAAAAGGGCTGCCACAAACATTCTTGCACATGTGGGGCCCTTTCCCTCCTCTAAGATCTCTTTGGGATATAGGCCCAAGGGAAACACTGCTGGGTCAAAGGGTATGCACAATTTGATAACTTTTTG